>JAIUZE010045734.1:0-46750 GCA_022085475.1 Heliosperma pusillum | reverse complement strand
TAACAAGCTCGAAACTCGAATTTGGCATGAGTCACGCGCCCATGTCATCGTTTTCCACTCACTTGAGATATTTTAATTCTTTCTATTACACTAATACAAATATCTTAGATATTTGTTACTTTATCGTTCCGTCAACGGAGATTACGCAAATCGTTTACAAAACTGACCCGACAAACACAATACCACACGGCTCTCTTTCCCCTCTAATAGGGCTTGATATTTTCATTACTTTTGATTACAATATCATAATATCTAGATATTATTTCACTTTATCGATCAGTTAACGAGAATTACGCAAAACGCTCGAAATCAGATCCGTCTTCTCACCATACCACACGGCTCCTAAGTCCTCTAATAGGACTAGATATTTGTTTTTCTTTTGATTATTAAAAGAATAATAGCTTGATATTTAGTTTAATTAACTTTATCGTTAATTATCTTTAATCGTTTACCGTAAAATAATTATTAAACGCGAGTCAATTACGTAACAACAATTTCAAAACCCGACATCCCTTTTTGCCTATAATTACACGGCACACACACCACTCCACTCACTAACAACTTTTCATTTTTCAACAAATCAAATTAAGATCTAAATATCACTTTATTCATCGTTCTTCATTTGTTCTTCGTGTTCTTCAATTGTTCTTCATCGTTCTTGAGCAAAACCTTCATAAAATCTTCGTTTATTAATTAAATCCGTCCTAACTTATATTTCTAGACTCTCCTCTTCGCTCCTCATCTTCACGTACGGTTTTATTTCAATTCCGACAAAATCGTTTTCAACACTTTAATTATGGAAAATCATATTTTTGTTCTAATAATGTTTTCCTTATTATTTCTTATAGGGGAAGATTTTGAAGACGAGTTTGGAGACTCGTATATTTTGGGTGAAGATTAGTAGGAGGGTCTCTTGGTTTATACTTCTTATTTTGGTGCTAATTGTCTTGTCTAGCTAAGGTAACGATTCCGAGTTACTCGACGGATATATGTTACATAGCTTTTGTTTTCTTTAGTTTTTGGTTCATCTTTAGTTTTGGTTCATATTATTATGATTCATGGATTTTTAGTTAGTAACATGTTAAGTAGTGTTTATTATTATGTTTTAGGAATTTATAACATGTTGGTTGTTCTTGAGGAATTTGGATGATTCTTCATAATCATGATTTTTGTATGATTGATGGTTGTTTTGAATGTTTAAAAATGGATGTTGTTAATTAAAAACATGTTAGAATTAATTTGGAAGTGGGGTTGTTGTTTTGGGTGGTGGCCGGAAATGGTGGTGGTGAACCGGACCAAACCAGCCGGTTCAGGCCCGGTCCAGGCCGGTCTGGGTTGGCCATGGTGGGTCCGGGTTTTGGTCTTTGGGTTGTGTCAATGTTTGATTGTTTAATTGTTGTTTTGACGGGTTTTAATTAGGTTAAAGCATGCGGGAAAATATTAGAAATCGGTTTTAGGAATTTAATCAAAACAGCCCATTTTAGCCCAAATCAGCCGTGGGCCCAGTCCAGGCCCATGTGGGGTCCGGCCCAACTCAGCCCGTGGGTCCCACTTTGGGACTTGTGACGGTTTTTGAGTTATCGTCATTTTTATCGCGTTTTGTAATAATTAGCAAGCGAGAAATATTAATGAGTAAAATATTTAATTAAAAAGGTTTTTCATTAAATTATTATTTCTCTCATGTTAGAAATTATAAGACGAGATCGTAGTTTAATTTAATATTCTTTTAGTCAAACGGGTTTGGGTATGATATAATAATTCACATGTTAGAAGTTAATAAAATAACATGTAATGAATATGTTGACTTTTATGTCTAAGTCTATGTGGTAAAGACGCTGTTTCTAGCCGGTTTGACCAAACGGGTTTGGTCAAACTAAGATCTAGTCAGCCCCGTTTTGACTGATGACCCGTCGCGGGACTCGGGTCGGGGATTTGTCTTCAGGTAAGGTTTTATTTAATGAATGAATGAATGAGCCTTAGTAGATATGAGGCGATATGATATTTGAATATGATTTATATGCAATTATTCACATGATAGGAAGTTTTTCCCGTGACTGTTTGATTATATGGTTGGTGTCGTGTTGACTAAGTACCCATAGAGAATTATGAGTATATGGCGTCTTGACCATTCTAATTCTAAATGAGTATCTTGGACCATGACATTGATAGGCCATACTATCTTTAACGAGCATACGGAGTTTATCGCTTGCTAGCTTTTGTGTCTCGGCTTGGTGGGTTTATATCCAAGTCGGGGCATGGCTGCCTTATCCACTTTGGGAACGGAGCCAGCTTAAGTACTAGCCATCTCTGCTTAGGGGGTCGCCTAGTAGAGTTTCTCATAGACGGTTATGTCATGGGACGGGGAATGGAATAGTTGTTGTCGCTAGGTCTGATCAGTCTAGGACTAGGATGTTTTCCTACCTTGTGGTATAGCCTCGAGTTACAGAAGTCGACTATTGACTGCCCTAAGAACTTATGCCTGTTTGTTAAAGTATTTGCTCTTTCAGTTTGTAGATTCTATGAGTTTAGAAGGTGAGATGCAAGCCGGCTAGATTGATAGAGTTTGGATTACCGATTGTTAACTGATTCACATGATTACATGTTGATTAGGGTTTGAGTGTATCACGGCCATGTTTCTGAGAGGAACCTCTGAGCTAGCATACCAGCTTCCCTACCTCGAGTTATAGTTTATTATCGGATTCACATGATAGCTTTCGCATGATAGGTTATATGTTAGTTAATTGTTTCATAACATGAAAAGCAAATCATATATGTTAAAGTTTTGTATTTTCAATAGACATTTCTTTTATGTTATTCATGTTTAATTAAACTCGACATTTCGTGGCTGGGAGAACTCGGAGTTACTCCCCACTGACTGTGGCTTCCGTGTTTATATTTAATGCGGTCGAACAGGTGGTGATGCATATTTGGGGTACATTGCCGAGCTAGCGAGCGAAGTATTTACCTTGGACCTATATTCGGTTCTTAGATTGTATATTATTATACACTCGTTTTATTTCGTATTTATACGGGAGATATGTCTCCCGTCTTGTATAATTTATTTTGTATAATATTATTTCGTTTTGTAATGACCCTTTTTATTTATGACACCTTCGTTATGTATTCTCATATCTTTTATGTATTTAAATTATTTTTTTTCTTTCCGCACATTTGAGGGTGTCACAAAAATAGGGTACATTTGCGGGTGTTACAGTTGGACCTTAGTAGATTCTAATTGGATTTGAATAATTAGGGTAGCGGCTTGAAGCCTCGTGATTATAGAATATTTTTGTAGGAATCTAATGATTTAAAGTGTTGAGTTGCAAATTCGGTAAATTACATTTTCTTGAGGATTGTGTTACTCGTGAAGTTAGTGATGTCGAGCTGCGAGCGACCTTTGAATTAGCATGAATGAGAGATAGGTTTGGAGTTCATCCCTCTCTTTCCCCTCGAATTGACCCTTGCTCAATCTGCTACTTTTCAATCCTTCCCCTTTTTGGTCCATTTTGCTCGTTGGACGTACCTCTTAGTATCGTGATTTGAGAACTTAATGTTCGAGTCGCGCTATGTGCGTATAATGTCTTGTTATTTTGAGTTTATCTTTGAGAAAACCTTCAAATTTCCATATTATATTCCTAATTTAACTTTTCACCGGAGTTTAAAAGATGAATTTTGTATCACCTTTTTGGAGAAAATAGATGTCTTTCGCTTTTATATTTGGATTTTGCGTTTGGTTGGATGTTTGGACTTGTTATTGGAGACGTCTGGTGACTAGTCCTGCGCTTACTAACGTTTGTTTTGAATTAATTTGATTTTGATAGCTAGAGTTCTCGTTCGCGGCGGGCTCTCTTGTGATTCGTGAATAAAGTTTCGCACTTACGAAAAATTTCCTTAAACTGTTTTCGAGAAGAACCTCGTTTCATAAATGTTTCCCTTGTAAAAGCTTTCGTGTTGATTTTGAAAACCGATTCTTGTGTTTGATACTTTTTTTTTCTACTCTCAAGTTTCGAGGACGAAACTTTTTAAAAGGTGGGGTGATTGTAACACCCGCAAATGTACCCTATTTTTATAGTAAAAATATTTTACGGATACTTTTCAGCGAAATTTAGTTTTAGTTTAGAATTAAATTTCCCGTGTCGAATTTAGAATTTCCGAGTTCGTATTTGGATTTTACGCGAGATTTCAAGTGAATCACGTCTTAAGACGTCATTGACTTTTCCCTTGACTTTTTCCACTTACTCCATCTCATACTCCATCTCATACTCCCTCATAACCCTAACTTCCTCACAACTCAAACTCCTTCTTCCTCACCAAGAAAACCCCAAAACCTAGCTTCCATATTTGATCCACCTTAGAATCGTCTCAACTCTCTCATTTCTCGCTCAAATTCACCTAGGTTCGTCTCATTCTTCCCCTCTCATCGTCCTCTATCCGTATTGGTAATACAATTACCGTCTTTCTCGCTTTTCAAATTATCCGTCTTTCTCAAGGTGAATTATATTCATCTTTTATTATCTATTTGTAGGTGGTGACCTCCAAGATCCCGACAAAGACTACTTCTTGATTGAAGAGGACCTTGACACGGAGTGAAGACGCGAAAAGGTAACGGTGAAGGGTTACTCGATATCATTTACGTGTTTTACGTGTTTTCAATGTTAGAAATCGTATTTAGAATATGATTAGTAAGCTTAGGAATTGTATTGTTGATGATGATTGTTGTTAGTTGATGATTGTTGATGATGATTATCGATTATTGGTAGTTGATAGTAGTTATTTTTGATAATTGAAAATGGATATTGAAGTATTGTTGTTCTCGGGTGAGATGTTGTCCCAGCCGGGTACCCGGCCGCCGGCCTCTTGACCGGCTGGGAACACACCAGAAAGAAGTTGTATTTTGTTTGTTGATGTTGTCCCAGCCGGGTACCCGGCCGCCGGCCCCTTTGATCGGCTGGGAACACACTGCATTTTGGATGATTTTGTGTGTTGATGATGTCCCAGCCGGGTGCCCGGCCGCCGGCCCCATTGACCGGCTGGGAACTCACTACACTGACCCCTTTTCGTAAAATGATCATATCTCCTTCGTTACTTGCTTGTTTTGGGCTTGTGACCTACCGTTGGAACCCTAAGAGGATAAGCTATCACCTCCATTTTGAATTTTTGCATTTGCATGTCTAGAACTCCTGTTATGACCGTTTGAAGTGGACCCTTGTTTTAGTTATTTTCCAAACTTGTTGTTTTGAGATAAGATTTATATTTCTTATTTATTATGCTTCTTAAACTTGGTCTAATGCTTATGTATCATGTATTGAT
Organism: Heliosperma pusillum; assembly: GCA_022085475.1. Classification (NCBI taxonomy): domain Eukaryota; kingdom Viridiplantae; phylum Streptophyta; class Magnoliopsida; order Caryophyllales; family Caryophyllaceae; genus Heliosperma; species Heliosperma pusillum. Next base: position 41,440 of record JAIUZE010045734.1, on the reverse strand, counting down.
TCATGTTTATCATAGTTACATTTATATAATGCCCTATTCTCATGCTTGGTGACGGTTTTTGGTATGTCCCACTTTGAGTCGGTTTTTACAAATGATACGGTTTGAGCACTATTTTGTCTTGTGCTTTGTACTCTCATTCCCTTGGCTACCTCCACGTTCGTAAGGCTGGAATGTCGGAACGGGGAGGTATCCTACTGCTTAAATGCATGTGTTAGTGGGCATACGACGACGTTGTTGGGAGGCGAACGCTTTGCGTTGATCGACCCGGCCGTCAAATGTTGTGTACTTGCGAGGTGGTGTCATTGCATGTAGCGTACTAGCTTGACTTTTGACTATAGATCTCTTTCCGCCTCTTTCGTGTTGTTTAGCCGAATTTGGGGTACTCGACGGCTTTGTATGATCGAGTCTTGGATGTGGAATGTCTTACCACATGTCGAATCGGGAAATGTCTTATCCCGAGAGTCTTGCCAGGTTTAGACTAGGACCGTATTATTATCGTCGTCCTACCGAGAGGATTAGAGTCTTGTGTGTACGAAACGTCTTATTGTACATGATTCCGGGAAACGTCTTATCCCGTGAACTTGTTTGTCTAGGTCATGAGTATACGAAACGTCTTATCGTATACGGTTCAGGGAAACGTCTTATCCTGTGGACTTCCATTGACTTGTCTTGCTATTGTACATGATGCTAGTGCGTGTCATTTACCGTGAGAGAATATGTGTCATATTCGTATGATTAGATGGTTGTTTGTAAGTTGATTTGTGCGTGAACATTGAGTAGCACTCTTGCATGAAATAGATGATTGACGTGGTTTATATGTCGAGTCACTATCTTACCAAGTATATGCCGCTAACGGTGAGATGTAAGCTCTAGTGAGTATATAGCTTCCTAAGGGTGTCTTCCCCGAGTCTTTCTATAATATGATGGTTACGGTTTTGTACTTCATGTATCAATTTCCAAATATATTGAATTGCCTATTTATCCTTCTCGTATTTCACATGTATATCTATATATGCATGCTTCTACTTTTGTATTTCCGTTTATGTACGTTTAATGTGATATGGCTGGGAGAACCCGGAGTTACTCCCCACTGACTGTGGCGTTCATGTTTTTCATGGATGAACAGGTTGCTTGATTGGATGGTTTTTTTACTGTGGTATTTTGGGTTCGGGTGTGAGCTAGCGGACGTAGTCCCTGGAAGATTCACCTCTAGACGTTAATTAGCTAGTTTGCTAATCACTTTGACATTGATAACATTTTGAGAGACTACCTCTCTTGTGTAGTGTATTTCATACTTTGGTTTGTAATAATTGACACTCCTCGTACTTTTCTTTATGCATGTAAAAAGTTTTATAAACACCGTATTTCCGCTAATTAAATCACATTCTTGTATGTTTTATTTCCGCATTCGCGAGGGTTGTCACATTGGGTCCCATAATATATGGTACCTTTGATATCGGCCCTGTCCTTGGCTTCAATTGGATTCCAAATTCGACCTCTCTCTTTGGTTTTATCCCCGGGATCTCTTCCGGAAAGACATTGGCAAACTCCTCAACCATCGGAATATCACCAGATGAAAGCTCGGCTATGCTAGCATCACGGATATGGCACAACACTAGAGGATACCCCTTTCCTTTAAAGGGTCTTAAGAGTCAAAGTCGCTAAGAGCTTGACTCTAGGCCTAACTACTATGCCCTTGTAATATACTCGTACTCCCTTGGGCCCCCTAATGGTCACTTTCTTAAGCTCGCACTCTATTGACGCTTTGAACTTACCCAAGCAATTCATCCCTATTATGGTCTCAAATCCATTTGAAGGAAACTCTAGCAAGTTAATGGGGAAATTGATACCCCCAATGATTAAAGACACATTCTTATATACTTTAACATAAGAGGATTCCCTCAATGGTATAAATACTTCCATGGATAGTTTCTCCCCCTCCCAATCCTAGGGTCTCAGCATGATTCTTCGCTAGAAAGGAATGGGTAGCACCCGAATCAAATAATGCAAATGAATCACAACCACTAATAAAAAAAGTATCGGTAATAACTTGAGAATCTTCAACCGCCTTTTCCCGATTCATCATGAATAAATTTCCGCTTTGTTTTGGGCCACCTTGATCCATGCTAGAGACAACGCTAGAGTCTGGTCTCCTTATTTTGTCTTTATTTGGAGGATTATAAGATCAAGGACTCCTAAAGCCTCCATTATTTTAATGTCTCCCTTGAGAATTCCAATGTTCCTCTTGACGGTTGCCATCTCCACCACGGTATGAGCTTGCTTGATTTAATGAAGGTGCCCTCATAGAAGACTCCACACTAGTGCACTCTCTCTTGTTGTGTCCATAGCCCATACATCCGAAGCATTGAATCATCATCGGCATCGGAGCACTTCGGCTGTTTCCACTTCCACTACGAGCAAAGCGAATGCGCCCTCAATATCCATTACTGGAGAAGGCACGACCTTGAGGAAGGTTCCCTTTATTCTTCGGCTTCCTCAAGGTCCCTAGTCATAGTCACAATTCTCTCTACATTTTCGGCTCGGGTGTAGACCTCCTTGACATGGGTAAGAGTGCCCGAGGTCATTCTTTTCATGATTTCGATGCTCAACCCTTTATCGAACCTTACCGCCATCACCGAGTCACTAATGAGCATGTCATCCACGTGGTTGGCAAGTTCCATTAACTTGGTGTAGTACTCATGAAAGTCCATAGACCTTAATTAGACTCCTCTAATTAGTTACTAAATTACTTGTTAATTAAGTATTTAATGAACATGCATGCAAATATAAAGACATTTATATAAAAGAAGAATTTTCCTTACATTGAAATGGAAATTAAATGGGCACAACAAGAACTCCTTCTTGTTGTTCTTGAGCTATAAATATGGATGAACAAGAACAATCTCCAAATTAGAAGACCTCCTTCAAGTTGCACCAAGATGATACCAAATCATCTATTCTTATCATTAACTAGATAATAAGATAGATATAATACTACCAATATTAGTATATATTACTACACTAGTAATACTTACTAAATATTAGTATTATGAGAGTTTTAGTGAGAAGAAGAGTTTTAGGGAGATATATGAGAAAATAAGCAAGAATGAATTACAAAAATGAACCACCATATTGCCCTTTTATAGGCAATATGGCCAGTCCATGTAGCCCTCACAAGGGACTTATTTTACTTATTTTAATTCACATGCAAAGTGGTAGAGTGTAGTGTTGAGTGAAATGATTTTAGGTGACTATTCATGTCAGAATCTCGTGTGACTTGTGAGTATGAACAAAAGCAACCATCATCACCTACACTACTACTACTTGACCGGCCACATGAGGCCTTATTTGGTCTATTTTGATTTTTGATATTTGTCCCACAAATACTTATTAATCATATGCTTAATTATCTTAAATAATTAAGTGTTAATTTGATCATATAACAATTATATGACACAAATAAATAAATAATATGTACTTAACATTTTAAGTGATATTTTACCATTATATCAATAAATAATGGGTCCCACAATGCTTAGTTAATTTATTTTACAACTCCTTGTAAATATAATTAACTAATTACCTCTATCTCAAAACATCAACTAATTTATTAATTTAACGCTTAATTACTAAGTTAGATCTTATTTAATCATATTAAAATAAGATATAAATTTATTAGTCAATTATCGCATAATTGAAAAATAAACTTAATCGAATTTGAGTTCTTAACTCAATTTCTAACAATAAACTCTCGTACATATCAAATATATGTAATGGACTAATCAACTGTATCATATACAAATAATTAGTTACTATTTGGATTTCATCCTATAGGTGTGACCGAAAGAGATCAGTTGATCACCGCCGTCATACGACAATAACGTCAAACTCTAGTCAGCCAACCGTTATTGATTTACGTTAATCAACTGACTAATCATATATATAGTCAATAAATATCTCAATTATATTCCTTAATGAGATTTATTATGTGGCGCACTATTGTGGAGGACACCTACTCCAACAATCTCCCACTTGTCTGACACAAGTGTGCGTCACCAATTCTCTTGTCTCTTTATCACATCTCCCACTCAACGCAAGGTGTCTTTCAGGTCGCACTTGCAATTGATAATATCTAGAGTGGTTTTCTCGATAGGGAGAGTAACTGTCTGACCGGAAAATCTACCATAGATATCTTTCCGAGCGTGGCCACGCATTTATAGTAACTACTCCTCGAGTGGCCTAAAGATGTTTGTACCCAACATGGGTGGACAATTCCTGTTGATTCATCTACTCTGTATGATGCAGATCTCCATGATCCAGAAGATGTCCATCGGCCTTCTTTTACGGCACGACCTAGAACATCAACTAAAACCAATCAGAAACTGCACCGAGTCAGATAGACAGTCGCCAGTCAAAAGAATCGACTCATAGGAATAAGATAGAAGACCCTGCCACGACCAGGCATCAAATAATTGATGTAAGGGTCTCTAGAAAGGTCATTGTCCGATAGAGTGTCATACAGTCTGTCTATGTAAATGACTAGTCATCTCCATGACCCCATGGTGCTGAACCAACCATCGATCGACTTACAATCTAGTCACTTCGAGACGTCACCTCATTGAGTGACTAGGGACAAAATCCTAAGTTCGTCCTATTCACTTGAATAGGGTCCAACATTGTCTTACAATCTATTCAGATAAACAAAGTATTAAATTTAGTCAAACTAAATAAAAGAGTTTATAATAAAACTCGAACAATGAATGCAATTATCATATATGAAATAATTAATACAACATTCAATTATTACATATTACATAATCTAACGGAATTCTGGCACACGTCTCAATCCCATTGTGACGACATGACCATCATGCTTAGCCTTTGATAAAGGCTTGGTTAAAGGATCAGCAATGTTGTCATCTGTCCCAACCTTACAAATGTCAATTTCCTTTCTGTCCACGTAATCTCTAATTACATGATATTTTCTAAGTACATGTCTAGACTTGTTACTAGACTTGGGCTCTTTTGCCTGAAAAATAGCCCCACTGTTATCACAATAAATTGTGATAGGATCTTTGGCAGTAGGGACTACTGTTAGTCCTTCCAAAAATTGCCGAATCCACACAGCTTCCTTTGCAGCTTCAGACGCTGCAAGGTACTCTGCTTCTGTTGTAAAATCCGCTGTAACGCTTTGCTTGAAACTCTTCCAGCAAACAGCTCCTCCATTCATCATATAAACGTAGCCGGATTGGGATTTCATATCATCCCTATCTGTTTGGAAACTGGCATCTGTGTAACCTTTTACACGTAACTCAGTCTCGCCTCCAAACACTAAGAACGAATCCTTGGTCCTTCTCAAGTACTTAAGGATGTTCTTTACAGCTATCCAGTGACCCTCGCCTGGATTTGCTTGGTAACGACTTGTCATGCTCAAAGCATATGCAACATCGGGACGAGTGCACATCATAGCATACATGATTGATCCAACAGCAAATGCGTAAGGGATCAATTTCATGCGTTCAATATCCTCGGGTTTGGTAGGGCACTCTGACTTGCTCAAAGTGATCCCACTTCCCATAGGAAGAAAGCCTCTCTTAGAGTCTTTCATGTTGAACCGATCAAGAATCTTATCAATATAAGTTTCTTGACTTAATGCTAGTATCCTTTTAGATCTATCCCTATAGATCCGGATACCTAAGATGCGCTGGGCTTCTCCTAAGTCTTTCATTTGTAAATGAATCCCTAGCCACTCCTTTACAGATGTGAGCATTGGAATATCATTCCCAATGAGTAGTATGTCATCTACATACAAGACTAGAAAAGTTACTTTACTCCCACTAAACTTCATGTATAAACATGGTTCCTCGACACTTCGAGTGAAACCATTTTGTTAAATTACATGATCGAAACGATTATTCCAACTCCTGGATGCTTGTTTAAGACCATAGATGGATCTCTTAAGTTTGCATACCTTCTTAGGGTTTGATGGATCCACAAAACCTTCAGGTTGTGTCATGTACACTTCCTCTTCTAGAATCACATTCAAGAAGGCGATTTTGACATCCACTTGCCAAATCTCATAATTATGAAATGCGCCAACCGCTAAGATAATCCTTATGGATCGAAGCATGACGACTGGGGCGAAGTTTTCATCATAGTGAAGACCATGAACTTGGGTGAAACCTTTAGCCACCAATCTAGCTTTGTAAACATTATTATGTTTATCTATGCCACTTTTGATCTTATAGATCCACTTACACTTAAGAGGTCTTACCTCCTTAGGTAAATCAACCAAGTCCCATACTTGATTGTCGTACATAGAATCCATTTCGGATTGCATGGCTTCTAGCCATAGCTTTGAGTCGGGACTAGAAATGGCTGCTTTGTAGGCAGTAGGTTCATTACTTTCAAAAAGTAACACATTATAGTCATCACCTTCCTCTATAATACCAAGGTATCTATCAGGTTGATGACTAATTCTGCTTGACCTCCTAGGTTTCGAAGGAATAATGACCGTGTCAGACGAAGAGGGAACGTTTTCCTCGTCGTCCTTTTCGGTTTGTGGCTCTTGGACTTCGTCAAGTTCAAATTTTCTCCCACTCTGTCTTTTAGAAATAAAATCATTTTCTAAAAAGACTGCATCACGAGACACAAACACTTTGTCCTCGTCTTTATTGTAGAAGTAATAAGCACGTGTTTCCTTTGGATATCCTACAAATAGACATTTGTCAGATTTGGGTGCGAGTTTATCGTCAGACTTATTCTTAACAAACGCCTCGCATCCCCAAATTCTCATAAACGACAAATAAAGGACTTTCCCTGTTCATATCTCATATGGAGTCTTGTTTGCCGCTTTAGTCGGGCTTCGATTTAGTGAAAATATTGCAGATAAGATAGCAAAACCCCAAAAATAATCAGGAAGCTCTGTCAGACTGATCATAGATCAAACCATATCTAATAAAGTTCGATTTCTCCTTTCGGACACGCCATTTAATTGAGGTGTCACAGGAGGAGTCCATTGTGATACTATACCACAATCTTTTATGTGTGAATCAAATTCATTGTTTAAGTATTCACCACCACGATCGGATCGTAGGGCTTTAATCTTTTTATTCAATTGGTTTTCTACTTCATTTTGAAATTCTTTGAATTTTTCAAAAGCATCACTTTTATGCCTCATCAAGTAGACATATTCATATCTACTCAAGTCGTCGGTAAAAGTAATGAAGTAGTGATAACCACCTCTAGCTTGGATAGTCATTGGACCGCATACATCCGTATGTATAAGCCCTAATACTTCACTTGCTCGTGTCCCTTTTCCCGTAAAAGGAGCATGAGTCATCTTTCCAAGAAGACAAGATTCACATACACCATAAGATTCGTAATCGAATGGTTTGAGTACTTTAGATGAAACAAGTCTCTTTATGCGTCGTTCGTTTATGTGCCCTAAACGACAATGCCAAAGGTATGATTGATTAGGTTCACTTGTTTTGAGCTTCTTGTTTTCTACATGATAGACCTCTTTTGCAATATCTAGAACATAAATACCTCCAATAGAAATGGCCTCGCCATAAACCATTTCATTAAATGAAAAAGTACAACAATTGTTCTTAATACAAAATGAAAAACCTTCCATGTCTAACACGGAAATGGAGATAATGTTCTTGGTAAGAGTTGGTACATAATAGCAATTATTTAAATACAACTCTAAACCATTAGGCAAAAGAAGAACGTAGGTGCCCACGGAAACTGCGGCTACCTTAGCTCCATTTCCCATGCGCAGGTCCACGTCACCCTTGGCTAGTGCTTGCGCGTCCTTCAGCCCCTGTACATGATTACAAAGTGAGAACCACAACCGGTATCAAATACCCAAGAAGATGTACTAGCAAAGTTAATATCTATCATATAGAGTGATGAAAGAATTTTACCTGACGTTGTCACACAACCGTCCTTCTTGTCTTTCAAGTATTTGGGGCAATTGCGTTTCCAATGCCCTTTGCCATTAAAATAATAGCAATCCGCCTCCGCGTGTTTGTTGACTTTGGGCTTGGGCTTATAAAAGACCTTGCCCTTTCCCTTGCCGATTTTTTTGAAAAGAGTCTTACCCTTTCCTTTGTCCTTTTTCACCCCAAGGCTCATGTTCTTCAATTTCATTGAAAGAACGTCCTTGGGCTCACTCCCACTAGCCTCCATGTCCCTCTCCTCTTGGGTGAGGAGTGCATGGAGTTCATGGAAACTCTTTTCCATGCCATTCATGTTATAGTTCACCCTAAATTGGGTGAACTTTGGTGTGAGTGAATGAAGGATTTTACCCACCACTAATTGCTTTGGAATTTTGCACCCTAGACGCTCTAAGGTGTCGGCGTGCTCAACCATTTTGAGCACGTGTGGGCCAACTTTTTGGCCCCTTTGAAGCTTAGTGTCAAAGAATTTCGTAGCCGCCTCATATTGGAGAATTTGAGGGGCTTGCGAAAACATCGACGCTATCCTCGTGAATATCGCATATGCATCGAGAGATATCAATTGGAGTTTGAGTTTGGGTGAGATTGACCAAATCAAGACATTCTTGACGTCATTGGCAACCTTCAAATAAAGGTCATATTCGGCCCGAACCACCGCGGACGATCTTGGCGCGGGTTCGGTGGGGGGCTCTTCAACCAAGTAGCGAAGCACGTTATCGGATAACGCGGCGCTCTTGATCGTTGATTCCCATTCAACGAAGTTACTTCCGTCATCTTTTAGGACACACTTGTCCATGACGGATCTCAACCATGAGTCCTTACCCAAGGTTGCGTTGTTTGATGAAGTTGACATTGTGCGAATATGGTTACTACAACAAAAAGAAATATATAAACATTCATTGTTAATTTACTTGAAAAACATTTTAACAAGTTTAGCATTTATATAATGACCTCTCACTAAATTATATAAATGATTCCAAGACCCATCTTTAAATAAAAATAGTCATCGTATGCTACCTTTATCTAAAAATGGTAAGTCATTACTTGACTAATTCTACCCTTAGAACTCTTGGTTGACGGATTTCAACTAAATCCATCTCCTAGTCCCAAGATAACGCTTATCTCGTTGAGTCCAATCCAATTTTAGCTTGTGATCGTATCGCCCTACTTACCCGAGGTAAAAAGGGACCCACGAGCGTGGTAGCCCTAATGAACACGGGATTCATAGGTGTTACTAATTAGTAAGGCTAATCTCAATTTTTTTTTTTTTAAATATGTGAGAGATCTTGTCAATATAGTTATTAATTCCCTATAAGTGACCTAAGTCGGTGAATTGTGAATAACGTTGAATTGACAATAACGGAAAATAAAATGCATGTCTGACGATTTTGGCATGAGCGGAAATAAAGCAAGCACGAAAGAAACGGAAAAATCCTAGTATGGGCACCTAGCCAATCAAATTAACTAGACAATTACAAATTCGGAAACCTACTCCTTTGTCCCTTGCCTCTTCACTTGGAACGCCTTCCAAAAATGGCACCGTCTTGAGGGAGTCACCGGTCTTCATAAAAATAATTACAAATATACAAATATATAAATTCCTATTATACATTTGTTCTATAAAATAAAATTACTATTTATTACAAATCAGCGATACGAGATCGCAATAAAAATTACAACCAAACCGTTATTCCCTTACATTATGGGTAATAACGATTAAAAATAACTAGGCTAAATAAATGCCACTCATTCATTCAACCACAAATAAAATAAATTGCTGCAAAATTGATGCCAAAATCGCCCTAAACATATTCATGCTCATTGTAGCTCGATTTTACGGGATTTATTGATTTTTAACCATTAAAAATCAATATCAACATTTAAATCTCATTTAAATTCAAAATAATTAACTAAACTGTTTTAGAACTCAAAATTAGTCCCTACTAATTTTGTTGGTCATTAATTAGATAGATTTGATTTCATTTGCTAAATATAACGGTTTAATCATAACAATTATGAAATAAATCCAAAATAAAATATAAACATAATAAACATTTGAAACCAAAAATTTTGTACATTCTGGAACGTTTCCAAGAACTCCAAAATTAAAAAACATTTGCTCAAAAATTTAAATTAATTTTATGAACAAATAACTTTGTATTTAATGGGTTTATCAAATAAAAGTCATTAAATATAGTAAAACAGTGAAAAAAATTATTAAATTTCACCAAGATGATCAAAATCAGAATTTAAAATTTACCAAAAATTTCTATGACCATAAAAAGACGTTTCAATTTTATGAACATTCTAATCTCATATTATCGACTTTTATCTTATAAAACTCAATAAACATGCAATACTTAATTAAAAGTCATGAAATTTTACATACAATATTTAAGACATTCATGTGAGATCATATTAAAATTTAATGGCCAGAATCAACATGCAACTATTTTTAGTTAACTTTTAACATCAAATATGCATATTAACTCGGTTTAAAAGCCAAAAATCAAAATAAATAGAAAATTAATCCCTAAAATCACGAAATTTAACCATAAATATTTTGAAGTCAGTAGGTATACATGCACCAAAACATTTTGTAAGAATCATATTTTAACTCAAATTTTTGATTTATTAGTTATCTTATAACTTTAATAAAAAAAATGTATAAAATGAACATGCATAGACCTTAATTAGACTCCTCTAACTAGTTACTAAATTACTTGTTAATTTAGTATTTAATGATCTATGTAACATGCATGCAAATATAAAGACATTTATATAAAAGAAGAAATTTCCTTACATTGAAATGGAAATTAAATGGGCACAACAAGAACTCATTCTTGTTGTTATTGAGCTATAAATATGGATGAACAAGAACAATCTTCAAATTAGAAGACTTTCTTCAAGTTGCACCAAGATGATACCAAATCATCTATTCTTATTATTAACTAGATAATAAGATAGATATAATACTACCAATATTAGTATTTTACTACACTAGTAATACTTACTAAATATTAGTATTATGAGAGTTTTAGTGAGAAGAAGAGTTTTAGAGAGATATATGAGAAAATGAGCAAGAATGAACTACAAAAATGAACCACCATATTGCCCTTTTATAGGCAATATGGCCGGTTCATGTAGCCCTCACAAGGGACTTATTTTGCTTATTTTAATTCACATGCAAAGTGATAGAGTGTAGTGTTGAGTGAAATGATTTTATGTTACTATTCATGTCATAATCTCATTAGACTTGTGAGCATGAACAAAATCAACCATCATCACCTAGACTACTACTACTTGACCGGCCACATGGGGCTTTATTTGGTCTATTTTGATTTTTGATATTTGTCCCACAAATACTTATTAATCATATGCTTAATTATCTTAAATAATTAAGTGTTAATTTGATCATATAACAATTATATGCCACAAATAAATAAATAATATGTACTTAACATTTTAAGTGATATTTTACCATTATATCAATATATAATGAGTCCCACAATGCTTAGTTAATTTATTCTACAACTCCTTGTAAATATAATTAACTAATTAGCTCTACCTCAAATTATATGTAAAACCTCAACTAATTTAGTAATTTAACGGTTTATTCCACTAAGAGCTTGGGTAAGTGCAGCATTTTGCTCAATGAGTCGATCCATCTCATCCGCACTCATGGCCTCGTACGGGTTAACATTATTCCTTCTCACCATTTCTATAACTATAAGAGTAACAGCCAAATCTCACATTTATAAACTTTATAAGTAAAATAAGCATATACATAGGAAACATAGGACACTCAGTCAAAGTGGGAGATTGTTGGAGTAAGTGTCCTCTACAATAGTACATATATATATAATGAAACTCATTTCGAAACGTGACATGATTATTATATTTTGATACTCCACGTCAGTTGATTAACGTAAATCGGTAACGCTCAGCTGACTAGAGTTAGACGTTATTGTCGTATGACGGCGGTGATCAACTGATCCCTTTAGGTCACACCTATAGGATGAGACCCAAATAGAATACTAATTATTTGTATATGATACAGTTTAATTAGGGCATTACATATAATTAATATGTACGTTTAGGTACGAGAGTTATTTATTGGAAACTGAGTAAGGAACTCATTCCACTTAAGTTTATTAGTCAATTATACGATAAGTGACTGAATAAATTTTACGTCTTATTTAATACGATTAAATAAGATTTTATTTAGTGATTAATCGTTAATTCATTAAATAAGTTGAGGTTATGCATATATTTTGAGATAGAGGTAATTAGTTAATTATATTTACAAGGAGTTGTAAAATAAATTAACTGGGCATTGTAGGACCCATTATATATTGATATAATAGTAAAATATCACTTAAAAGTTGAGTGTATACTGATTATTAATTTGAGTCATATAATTGTTATATGATCAAATTAACACTTAATTATATAAGATAATTAAGCATATGATTATAAGTATTTGTGGGACAAATATCAAAAATCAAAATGGACTACATTTCACCATGTGGACCGAAACTGTAGTGGAAAAACACAATGATGATTGTTCATTTCTTGTATCACACTACAACATATTGATTATGACAAATTATGACACGAACATGATTATAATCAATCCCACACACTACCTATTTGCATGAGAATAAAAATAAGCAAAATAAAGCTCATTTGGAGCTTGTGTCATCCGGCCATGTTGGCCTTTAAATAGAACAATTGTTGTTCATTTCCAACACTTGATTCTTATGCTTATTTCTTACTTCTCTTTCTAACTCAACACCTCTCTAAAACTCACATGCAAACTAATATTCATACATATTACTAGAGTAGTAATATACTAATATTAGTAGTATTATGTATTTACTTATTATCTAGTTAATAATAAGCTAAGATTATTTGGCTTGATTCTTGGGTGCAACAAGAAGGAGACCTTCTACTTTGGAGGTTGTTTTATGGAGTATCATCCATTAATAATATGCTCAAGAACAATTAGAAAGAGTTCTTATTGTGCCCTTATTTATACCGAAATTTCAATGAAAGGAAACTTCATCTTATCTTTATATTTTTGCTTTTATATTTGCATGCATGATAACTAGATCCTAAATCATTAAGTTAATCTAATTTAATGAACTAATTAGAGGAGTCTAAAGGTCTAGGACTTTTACTACTAATAGGAGAGTTTCTAACTTGAAACTTAGGAGATCATCCTGCTCAAGTACAATATTTGAAAGGTGTTCAAATATTGTGCCCATAGCATTCATAATCAATGTAAGAAAATTATTCTTTCTTAATCTTTTGTTATGCATGCATAAGATCCACTAGTTTATTTAGTTAACTAATTATAAAATGTTATTATAAATGTCTAATAATGGGTTTAAGAAACTTACAATTAGACCTGGCAAACGGGTCAACCGGGTCAGGTTCGGGTCGGGCCAGTTCGGGTCGGGTCAGTTCGGGTCTCTCGTTGATTTCGGGTTAATTCGGGTCGGGTCGGGTCATTTCGGGTTTCGGGTTTGTTTCGGGTTAGTTGTCGGGTCCGTTTTGGGTCAACCGGGTTGGGTTATTTCGGGTCGGGTCATTTTCGGGTCAAAGAATAAGAGACAAAAGGCCATTTTAAGTATTTTCGGTTCAATTAAAGTTATGTTTTGTCGGGTCATTTTCGGGTAGAGTGGTTTTGGATCTGGTTATTTTCGGGTCGGGTCGGGTCAGTTACAGGTCAAGAAAGATCGGGTCAAGTTCGGGTCGGGTCGAGTCCAATCGGGTTTCGGGTCACATTCGGGTGTTGTAGTTCGGGTCAATTTCGGGTCACGGGTCGGGTCATTCGGGTCGGGTTGCTTTTGCCAGGTCTACTTACAATCCCATGTTGTGATTTTCTTGTGTTCTAGAGAATAGATCGACCCACTGCATAGGAATGGTGTTGAGAGAAGAAGGAAAAATCCTTAGGAACATCTCTGGTTTGATGTCTTTGATAGACATGTAATCCTTGAAAGCGCGAATATGATTCAAAGGGTTTTCACGTCCCTTGAATTTTGGGATGTCGGTCATGTTGAAGTTGGTTGGCAATTGGCCATTTACCGCTTCATATTTGTTATTGTTCTCCATGTAGATGTCATCTCCCTTGAGGTAAATTAGTTGCTCCTCCAAGTATTGGAGTCGCTTTTCAGCTCCCATTAAGGACAGGTGGGGTATTGACTTATGGTTGTCCCACAATGGGTGGAATTTTATCGTGTACACTAGGGTCAGGAATGTCTGCAAGAGGCAGCCTAGTTTCTACGGCAACAATGTGGCCCTCAATGGCATTGAGGCAAGCATAAGCTTGGTCTTGACTTGCTTGGAGACGGATGAGCGCGGCTAGGACTAGATCATTACCATTTTGCTCGAGTTGATGAACACTTGCTTGACTAGTTCCCGGCATCTTGGAAACTGAGGTAAGAGACCAAAGAGGGATCAAAACACGTTCGACCATTCTAGCACACTTACTCAACAAAAGACTCGACTTGTGAAGTAGGATTGTGCCACTGTGTTTAAGTGAGTTTTGAAAATGACTAGTTTTGAAATGTTTGTCCTAGACAACCGTAGTGTGGTTGTAGGAGTGTTGACTCGAAGTGGAGAAACGATTTTGCCTAGACACTTAGACAGATTTTTGACTCCTTTTGCGCTACTTTAGGCCACCTTTGAAAATGTTTTGCTGTTTGAAAAGATTTTTGTTTTGAAAAGTTCGTCATGGTTTATTTACAAAATGGTGATCATGTAAGGGTTATACACATTTAAACATGCATTATAACGGTATGCTGGGTGTTTTCAAAATGGTTTTGGCTTTAAGGGTGGGTTGCCATACCAAGCAATCAAACCCAAGGTCTGTAAAGAGGTCAGCGCCAAACATGAGTAAGGTCGATTCCTAATCCATTTCCTCAAGTAGTGAAAGCTCTTGATGATACTAACATGAGTACGTACCGTGGTATGGTTGACGTCAATCGTTATCCATCCTTAGGCCCAGATAAGAATTTGGACCGTCCGGGCAGGACGATTGGTCGAAATGGGTTTGCTTGAGCCTAGCAAAGCCGAATAAAACGACCTAAGAAGGTCGAGTAATGAAAATCGATAATTTTCTCGTACAACTATTCCCTAACCTTGTTCAAGTTTCACCCTGAGTAACACGTAAGTGTATTATCCCGAGCGGAGTCGCCAAACTGTGGTACACGGCCTGGTGAGGGACCACGTGATGGAAACGAGGGACAAGCGTAGTGATACGCATTTGTTGAGTTGCCACCAATTTTTATGGAAAATTAGAACCATTCGAATACTTTATGCCATGTCAAGACACAAAGTAATGACATGAACACTAAGAACTCGTTACCCTTAGCATACTATGTCTAGAATGACTCTCGTGGATGTCAATGAACACGGATGTTCACAGACATCTAGAGTAAGGGGTGAGGGTAAGTATTAGAAAGTTCTTTAATAGAACACCTAATCCCGCCCGCCTCGATAGCGGCCTCTACTAATGATTATGGAAATCGTTCATACTCGATATGTCATTGGTTATATGCATGCAATGCAACATCCACCGTTTTAATCGTAGCATGTGAATTAGACTATGTCGGTGAACATGTAATTAACATTTAATTATATCGAAATTGGGAGTTAAGATTGATTAATTGCGAAAGGCAAGGAAATCATACAATCACAATAATTAAATAAGATTACAATTGATTACAAAGATTACAAAGGATTACGGGATCTACGTCATAAATATACTCATAAATAATTAGAAAATAATTTGACGGATTAGCAGCGATATTAGAGTTAATAGTTTATTAAATACGTAACTAAAGCTACCTCGAAACGATAATGGAAGTTCAGAGACAGCAACCAGCCCAGAACAAGCACAACAGCAGGTGCGTCCTTTGGAAGAGGCGCAACACATGTTGCTTCTGTTCTCGAGTTAGGGTCTGGCTGTGAAGCCAGAATCGCAATTAGTTAATGTTATTTGGTATTTGCGATTAATTTTCGATCTATGACTCGAGTAGAAGTGGTTTAACATATTAATTACAAGACTAATTGTACTAATAACGAATCCACAGACTTGACATGAATGAATCGAATCTCTAAAACCTAACTTTTATTCAAAGACGAAAACCCGCTAATATTGTATTATTAAGGATCTAAGCCAAGAACGAGACGCTTTACGAAAGATTAAGAAAAGGAGGAATAAAATAAGAAAAAGAAATAAAGACGTAGAAACCAAAGGAGGAAGAAGAAAAACAGGAGCAAGCAGCCTCTGGAAGAGGCGCAACAGATGCTGCGACTCTTCGAAGAGGCGCAGATGCTTCTGTGTTTCTTCTCGACGTCTGATGACTACTGAAAAGGTTATGTTAAAAAGGTTTTACTTAAAATCGGTTTTGAATTTATCTCTGACATGAATCTTACATTAAATGAATAAAAATAAATAAAATATGGGATTAACACCCTCAGACTTATATGTTGACGAAACGACATTAACTAAGTTGACGTTTTAGCCATAGCTCGACTCGAATGTATGCAGAAAGTGGCCTTGTTAATAGACTAAGATTGAGTAAGTTGATTAGTTGTGTAGTTGGTTAAATTTGTCGGTCAATGCAAACATGACGGGTACTCAGAAGGATCTGAGCTTACGTGGTCGATTGATCAAGCACGTAGATGTCGATAGCTTAGAGCAAAGTCTAGTATGCAAAGAGAGAGGAGAAGGGGCAGAACACTCGCGTGCCTTAAAAGAGATAACGAACCTCTCCTTTTATAGTAGAAAATGTGAAAGAGTCGTAGAACAACTCAAAATTAGGGAAAGAACAGGCTGGGGAAGAGGCGCAACAGAACTGCGACCTTTGGAAGAGGCGCAACACCTGCTGCATCGTTTCCCCAGAGGTTTCCTACCACGGGAGAAAGATTTCCACGCTTCTATCACGGAATTGTGGTTGATCTATAATTCCCTTTTAAAAGATAATACGAGATAATTTTATTAAAAAAGATAGAATTTGAAATATATAATAAAATAATCAGAATATTTTAGATCGTTCCGACTCGGAGTTTTAAAACGATTTATAGAAAATGAAGCGGTTTTCGACTCGGACTCTAAATGAACTCTAATGACTGTCAAAACGACCGTACCAGCGCGTAGATGACGACCAAGCGGTAGACACAAGTATTTGAGCTGTCACTTGACGATAAACTTACGAACTGTCATAAATCGTTTCGCGTACCAATTGCAAACATGCGGCCTAATCATCACTGGGTGGTTGGCGGAAGGTGTAGAACTGAGATATCTACACTGACTCAAGTCCCATGATAACTAAATAAAGACTCTAGTGATCGCCACCAATCCCGAGCAAGCTCCCCACTAAGTCCAAGATTACCAACAAGCATCATCAATCAAACTTGCTCACAGACTACTCGCCATATGTCGGAAATTTTGTATGGGTCACGGTAGATTAAAACAATACAAGGTTAATTAACATGTACATAATTATCAACAAGTAATCACGATATCAACACAATCACACACAACTGGTGTCATCACAAGCACACCATGAATACCACAGGCCCTACCGCAGTAGGTCATCCTCCAAGACCCGGGTCATGACCACGTGCACCGTCTCTTCCATGGTGGGACCATAAAGAGCGACTCCCAGAGTCTCCCACAACCGCTCCATATATCTAACCACTCCAAATCTCCAAGTACGCCAAAATCTTAATCCAACATCCATCACAATTCGCATGTCATAAACATAACTATAGCAACAATTCACATAAACATAAACCGATTAGGGTTAACCTACCTTGTTAGCAATCAAATCTAGCACACACAAGCAAGCTAGAAATCTTCTTCTATGAATTCACCACCCACAACACCATAATGATAATAATTACTACTAACAAGGCCTAAGTAGACTAGTTACCCCTTACAATATTAATCCCCTAATTCTTACACTAACTGGATCAAGCATGCATCTTTAAGTCAAATTCCCTTTTTAAATTCTCATACGCCAACCAACAATTTAGATACATAAATAAATTACTTCCCCAATACCAATGTCAATAAGACATCTTTCTATCAACTAGTGTCCAATACATAATCCATCGCATAAAATATATTCTAGTTTAAGATAAACATAATAATTCAATCTTTTCAACATAAGAAGGTTATTAGTTAACGTTAATCCTTTTTTAATCTCTCCTTAAAGAACACATACATTACTAATGCCAACTAATTACTCATAATTACCAAACTCTTATCTAATTAAGATGAAAATAAGGATTCAAAAGTAAATAGGTAGAATTCACTTAAAATTCTTCAAGGAGCACGACTAGATCTAGAATGGAGACTTCTAAATCTTCAAGGATGAAAAAGAGGGTTTTTAGAAAGTTTTATAGGGGTTTCTAGAGAGAGATAGTAGGGTTTAAGAGGGATTTGTGAGGGTTTATGAGACTTAAATGATGAAAATCATATTATATTATGTCTGGGCCCACGCGGAAATTTAACACAACAAACATGTGGATTGACGGCCACTCGACCTAGTCATGAGCCACTCGGTCGAGTTACACCAACTCGACCGAGTATGACACTACTCGATCGAGCGGAAAATTACAAACCATTCCTAAAATAGCCTACTCGGCCGAGTGAATCCCCCTCGACTGAGTCACCTCCTCACTCGACCGAATAGCCAACCTACTCGGCCGAGTGGGATGCTTACTCGGTCAATTACACCTTTACTCGACCCACAAACACCTGAGTTATTACAGTAATCCATGATGAGCTCTACTGCCTTTGGAGAACAATATTCCTTAGAGACAACATTTTCCCTTTCAAACCAATAAGGATTCAAATGGTCAGCTTGTAAATCTTTTTGGAAATAAATAAAGCTATTTGTAAAGGTCTTCCACTTTACTAGAAATACTAGAGTACTTTGAGTCATGAAGATGCTTAAGAAAAAGCTTCATACTTTTTTTGTGTACATTTGATTTTGAATAAAGTAGTTTGAGTCCACTAATTGATGTTAAATGGATGATGATGAGAGTGCATTTGCAAGTTTGAATGCTCTTCTTTTTTTCGGTAATTTCTATACCAGCCCTTTTATTTTTCTCTCATCCCGTATTTTATCATTGCGGACAATCTCATGTTCAACTGCCGGGGGGGGGGGGGGAGAGTTTTAGCTCATTGTGGTGCTCTATAGTTGCATTTAGTCATTTATATCCTCACTTTTTCATGAACTTATTTGATATTTTCTATTTTAGAAATGTAGCTCACATATTTGAATTAGGTGTTTTAATACTTGCATGGCTGATACTTATGTCTATTTTGACGAGTAGAGTTCAACTTGGACCCCTAGTTGTGTGAACATGCCTTTGATGGTCATGGTTGTCACAAAAATGTAGTTTGATCAACATATCCTCCATTATTCCTAAAAACAAAACAAAAAACAAAAACATCAATCACAAACAAAAAAAATCAAAAAACAAAAAATATATATCACAAATAAAGTGGATTGTTCTCGTGTTGCGAAGTGGGTATGAAAAGTTATCTTTCCAAGAGCCATTTTATTTTTGCTCTAAGGTAAAAAATGTTGTGTTCAAGGGCAAAAAAAATGTCTATCAAGTTGAAATTCATATCTTTACATGTTGGCATCCCATGCTTGTTGTCACGTTTTCTTAGGACCGAGTCCCGTGGTAAGATAAAGGTTGACGAGTATGAAGCTCAATTCGTTGAATTCACCAAGAGTTTGGATCCAAAGGACCGAGTCCGAAGATGGAACAAAGGGTGATTTTAGATTTTTAGCGGATTGAGATTGTATTGACACATTTACCAAATCAATGGAGTTCATAACGTTGCCAAGTGAAATAAAATGTTTCAAAAACCGAAAGTGAAGTATATTGTGCTCAAAAGAACAAATCTACCTAAATAAATTTCTCCATGTTGATTGATCGAAGTTTGAGTGATGGTTGTGGCGGGTTTTAGTGTTTACTAACCCATTAGGCTTGACAAGGCAGTCTTTGTTGAACTTGATGCTTGTTAAAGTCAGCTTTAGTGTTCCATGCATTTGTTACGATTTCCTAAATCATATATATGAACTTATATTTCTCTATTAGAATCTCTTAACTTGTAATTAAAAGTGTGAGCGTGTTTTAAGTCTAGTTGAACTTACTCGACGGCGAGTAATATCTAAGAGTGGGGGAATTTGATGTGACAGTTTTTTACCGTCTTTACCAACCCAATTATTAGCTACTTTAGTCTTGATATATGTTATTTATAGTTATTTACTCATTGATGCATTTTGGTAGTAGTTGCATTGTTTGGATGTATGTGTTTCTACCCAAGTTTGGGTGTATGTATAGGTGCCATGTTTGAGAATCGCATTCCGAGTTTGGGAAGTGACTTGGACATTCTTACGCTTATGTCTTCGGCTAAATTCATGTCAAATAATGGGTTAATAAGAGTTAAAAGATTGTGGATTAAAGACAAGTCAAGGCCCAAAGATGAAGGTCAAAGCGCGGAATAAAGTGAAGAAGGGGAAGCGTCGCACAAGAGAGCCAGTGGGCGTGGCAAAATGGGCTATTTCAAGAGCCGCGGGGAGCGGCTCAGCATAGGATCCCGGCGACTCTTCTAATTCTTCTTTAGTTCGGCAATTATGCTCACACTTTATAAGGCTTTATGAAGATGTTGTTTGAATACCTATAAAAGAAGATGTTGCAGATCAAATTACATTCACTTCTTCTCCATTTTAATCTTTAGAAACACCAAAACGAGTTCCAACTTATAGTTTAGTTACTTTTTGTATGGAAGGCTGAGTTCCTCATATTTGGTCAAGCAATTAAAGAAAATGAACTGTTGTTTTGTAAGAGTCTTTACTTTATATTTTACCTCTCAAATATTGATTTCTATTCTCACATTATTATTATGATTATTGATAGTTCTTGCTAGTTTGTCTTATCTCTAATCTATTTTTAGTTTAGGAATTTGAATCTTTTGTTCACTTGGCTAGACATTGGTAGCAACTATAGTTCATCAATTTGTATGTTTTTCATCGTTGTTGAAATGTAGGAGAATATAAATCATATGAATTAAAGTGTAGACCCGCTTGTGTATGCATTTGTTTTGTTCGCTTCTCTAGTGATAACCTAGCTATGTTATGATTGAATTTAGATACGCTTGGACTAAATTGTCATAACCATAAGGGTTTTTTATGTGCGCTTTTCGCAGTGAATAACTAAAAGTAAGGAGAAGTAGAAAAATATGTTTTCACAACAAAGTATTTAAGAGAATTAGAGTATAAAAGAGTCAATTATCAAACCTAACTCATTTGTGGAGATTGTAAGCCCTTTTTATAATTTGATTTACTCCACACAGCACGCCAAATAGGCGTGGAAAATGGACATCCAAATAAAATATGAGTTGTAGACACAAACTCTTGCTCGCACAACGCACACCTATTGACCAAAACACGTTCCCTACTACAAATATTATCAACAATGGGGAGCTTGTTCTGCACAACTAAGATGCCTATGACCTCAGTTTTAGGGTAAATAAAGTACTTCCCCAGCATTTTATGCTGAAGAAAAATAGCCCATTAAGCCTAAACAACTCATAAGCATGCTTTTTCAAGTCTCTATGAACCATTTATTGCATGGCTGCAACACTCCCGCCGGTAGCCTAAATAAGAAGATCCCTACAACCTATAATACTACTCTAAACCCAAGAGTAAGCACCGGTCAATTGAAACTCCCATAAATCCACACCTTTCAAAATATAAGTTTTAATCCATTTAACCAAGATAGTAGGAGGGTTAAGTCAACTTTTTAACCCATCCAACTCAGATATTAAGGTTGATTCGAACTCAATATTTCCCTTATGTCAACTCCACTTCCTTTTTAAGCATACAGCAGTTGTCCCCATCCCTTAAGTACCAGCCTTCTTTGTCCAACATCAATACTCCAAAGAAAATTCTTACACAACTTTTGATTTTATTAACAATCCCCTTAGAGAGTAACACACTTAATCCCCATAAATGGTGAAGGCCAAAGATAACAGAGTTTATGAGAGCAATTTTCCCAGCATGGGACAAAAGGTTATTAACCCAGTGAGAGATCTTGTCCCTAATCTTGTCCAATAAGGGAACATACATCTGTTGAGTTACTCTGGAACTAAACAAAGGTGTAATACTCCATGCGTGGAGTAACCCCTTGAAGAAGTCCCTTGATGGGCTTAAACGACTAGTGCTTAAGGGGATTGAAAGTACTACTCATCTCAACAAAGTGCACTTTCTTTTCTGGTTATCCATGCAAAAGAATTCAACGGTTAAGCGTGCTTGGTTAGAAGTAGTCTTAGGATGGGTGATCTCCTGGGGAGGTTCTCGGGATGCGCATAAGTGAGGACAAAATTCGCTGGAAAGAACCCGTGTTTATCTATGGGTATGTACACCGCCTGGTGAGATACTGCAAGTGACCGCTTCCAACCCAGGGTTTAGGCCGGGGTGTAACAAGTGATATCATAGAAACTATGCTACCATGTATAAGCTTGTGGTGTGGAGTACCGAGTTCACCCACCTAGCAGGGGAGGATTCTAGGGCGTGACTGCGGTCAGCTGCCAAGCGCAACAATGACGTTGCGTTCTTAAAGTGGGGGTGTGTAATACTCCATGCGTGGAGCAACCCTTTAAAGAGGTCAATTGATAGGCTTAAATGACTAATGCTTAAGAGATTGAAAGTACTACTCAAATCAACAAATTGCACTTTTTTTTCTGGTTATCAATGTAAAATAACTCCACAGTTAAGCGTGCTAGGCTTGGAGTAGTGTTATAATGGATGACCTCCAGGAAAGGTTCGCGACAAGCGCAAAATAAAGGATAAAATGTGCTGGAAACGAACCATGTTGTTCTATGGGCCTTGTACACAGCATGTCAAGTTACTTTGAGTGATCGCTACCGACACATGGTTTAGACCGGGGTGTTACAAAAGGAATTCCCAAATATCGAACAAGTAGATCACATTTAACATACTCTGTGGTTGAGAGGATAAGCTCCTTCAACTGAGGAGATATACCACCAAAATACAAGTTTGACTTCATGGGATTTACGCTTAAGTCAAAATAAGCAGCAAACTGAAAAAGACAGTTATCAACAATTTGAATAGAAGAGACATACCCCCCTATTAAAGACCTATACGTCACCAGCTAAGATCAAGTGTGTTAAGTTTACTTTAACACACTTAAGATGATGACAAGGTCAAATTGTGTCATGTCATTTAGGATTCATTAATTTGTTTTAGCTTTTCAATATGGGTCGCTAGCACATGTTTACATCTAACTTAGTTTGTACCTTTTGAGTTTTTGAGTTGTAATTTCGTGATTTGAGTCATGTTTTGAGACGGTTGGATGTGTATATTTAAATTAGTTGGTATGTGTTTTACTGTTATTATTTTGGACTTGGTTGTATATAATAACATGCAAGTGAACCTTTGAAAGTCTTCTCAAGTTCATCTAGTGAAGACAAGGTTTTGGTTAGCCACGGTCAAACCACAAAATGAATGTAAGTCAACGATAAGTCAAAGTCAAGTCAAACTTGGACAACATAAGTCAACCAAAAGAAAGTCAATAAAAGTCAAGGCGGGGGGAAGTTATGCAACGTTAAGACAACAGCCTTGGCGGACTAACATATCAGTGGTACTCTGCCACTACTCCATCTTGTGTCTTTTGAAGTCCAATTTTGATCCTCTAATCTAGGCTTTTGTGCCTTAGTATGAAAGGGGAGAATTTTGAGATCCTCAATATCATTCCTTAGACAACTTTGTATTTCACTTGAGAAAACTTCCTTATTTTGTGTAATTTCATTCCAAGATTCAATCTTTCTCTAGTCATGTAATATTTCAAACCTCTACCTCTTTTGCTAGTAGCATTTATCTTATGTTAATGACTATGTTGAATGTTTGAGAATTAAAATTGATCACTTTCTTGTTTATTTATTTTACTTGTGCTAGTATTACATAGATCGTTTAATTTGTGTAGAACCTTGTAGAAATCTCATGTTTTGTGTTTTGTGTAGATGGTTTACTTTGCACACTTTGTGAGTGGATAAATGTTAATGAATGATTGTTTTTTTTTTTTTTGACAATTGGAAAGCGAGTTAAAGTTACAAGCGGATAACTCCTTTAGCTAATCTATGAGCTATCATATTGCAGTTTCTAGGAACGTAACAAAATGAAATACAATGGAAACTCTGAACCATATTAAAAATGTCTTCAATGATAATCTTCGTTCTATGATGAGGCCGGTTAAGGTTAATAACTTGGGATAACACCTGCAGGCAATCAGAGAAAAGAGAAATATGAACAAAGTTATATTTCAAAGCAGCATTTAATCCCTCCCGAATGGCCAGAGCTTCAGCTTGGTCCGCACTTTGAGCAGCAAAACAACGGTTGCCCTGTAAAATAACTTCACCAGATTTTCTCCTTATAGCTCAACCAAGACCAGCGGAGAGATTTTTATACCATGAAGCATCTACAAACAACTCAAGCTGGTCACAATAATCCTTAGCAGAGATAAATGGAAAGAATATACTGTTTCTTAGATCAGTCAACTCATTATCAACAGGATGGTCAAATAACACTCCTTGAGGATTCAGCCTATCACTTCTGACTTTCTCAGCTTCTAACACCAGACTATAAGAGTTTTCATAAACCTTCATAACTCCGTAAGGTGTGATAGGTTCCTCTTGGAAGATCTTTTTACATCGACACCCCCAAATAGTCCATAAGGTGCAAAGAAAGGAAAGAGCCAGCGATTCCCAATCTGGAAGTTTCTGAATTAGAGATAACCAATTTTTAATCCAAATTTGGATACTTAATTCTTTTCTGATATGAGCATGGATCCCTAAAACACTTCCAGCCCAAACTTTATTAGCAAACACACAATCTCTAAATAGGTGATCACATGATTCCACAGTCTGACTGTCACAAAGATGACAATTAAATTCACCCTCAAAACCCCTTCTAATGAACCTTTCACCCACAGCAAGGGAATTAGTCAAAATTTTCCATACAGGATAATCCATGACTTGGGACATGGAAAGTGCCAAAGTTTCTTTCTAAACAAACATCTTAAATCTTTTTCCAAGAATCTTTAAATGTATCCATGAGCATTTCCAAGATAGGTTGAAAGCAATGGAATACCCCTTCTTGACATCATAAGATCCCACTAACACATTCCGTCCAGAAATGGGAGTCTTCAACATCCCCAACACTCAAAGGGATTCGCAAAATCTTAGCTAACCCAATCAGGATCAAGAAACATAACTCCGGTTAGAGTTCCATTAACCATTTGCCCTGAATTAAATGCTTAACTCTTAGATTCGTTTAGGGATGGAGAAGTTGAAATAAGATCATGACAAAGAGGTAAAGGAGAAGCACCATCAACCCATTTAGAATCCCAAACATTTAGTTCGGAAAAACGGCCAACCTTCCAAGCAATAAAAGGTGATGATCATTATTTATATACATATTTTATGCTTCCCTTAGACACAATCAACTCGATTTACCGTCTTTCCTTGCTTATTTCTATGCTATTTTAGCTAGAATATAGATTCTGCCGCTTTTATTATGTTTTAATGCAGATTGGATGCATTTGGAGCTTTTTGAATTGATATGGAGCATGGCGGAGTTGGATCGTAGAAGGTTAAGCACGGGAATCGAGAATGAAAAGAGAATAAATGAAGAAAAGTGGAGAACGAGCCAAAAGAAGGTCTGCTCGATCGAGCAGACTATACTTGCTCGATCGAGTCGGTCTGAAGGTTGCTCGATCTAGCAACATACCCTTGCTCGATCGAGCAACCTTGTTTTTTGACGACTTTTTCCTATTTTCCTAAACTTTAACCTAATTAATTAGATTTTTGTATTATAAAAGGAAAGCTTGTCTTTCATGTTTCCTTAGGCTATTGAATACTTTTAGGCTTTAATTCAGAAACCCTAATTAGTTTACTTTGCCTCCGGATTTGATTCATCAAAGACGATTGTCTTTAGTTCAACTTGTAATCGGTATTCTTCAATCTTTCTTCGTTATTCAATTTAATTGTCTTCTTGTTCTTTAATTATTCTTTGTTCATCCTTTCATTATTGTTAATCATGTTTACTTTAATTATTATTGTTGTTGTTTATATCGTTATGAGTAGCTAAATTCCTTTCTAGGGTTGAAGGGGATCTAGGATTGTTAGAAGGGGTAGATTAATTAATTGAATTGCAATTGCATGGTTATCGTTTGATTATCGTTTTAATTCTAGTTGTTTGATTACTGGCCAGGATTAATTAACTAGTCTCGCGAATTAGGATTGACACCGACCGGGTTAAGACTAAGATAGGCTACGATAATTGACTAGAACTCGTTTAATGATAGCGATCGCATGTTAAATTGTAGATCTAAAGGGCATAATTGAATCGACCGATCTTGTGACCTTAGATAACTTTATTGCATGATAGTTAACTTTATCCCTACCCTTGAACAATAATCCTAGTGAACCTGAGACCCTAGACTTTTAATCTCATTGTTTTCAACCTTACTAGTTTGTTATTGCTTATAGTTAGTTATTGCTTATTATTAGTTGTTATTATTATTTTTATCAGTTGTTATTGTTTACTTTAGTTGTTGTTATTAATTGCTTTTAGTTTAGAAACCAAATCTCAAACCCAGAAATTGTTACTATAAAGACAAACCTAGTTTAACAGATTAGAATACTACCGCCTCTCTGTGGATTCGATACCTTACTTACCGCTGACTATTAGTTAGTAGTGAATTAGGTTTTACTTTGATTAAGGTGACGCGACTTTAACCTTATCAAATTTGGCGTCGTTGCCGGGGAGGCAACAGTTTTCTGTTTGTTTCTACTTAATTTGTCTTTTTCGTCTCAGGGAACCTAAGTTCCTTGAGACAGTTCTCATCCTTTTCTTTAGTTTTTGTTTATGCCCAGGTGTTCTAGGTCCGTTCTCGTGCCCTACGATTTCGAACCAGAGAAGACTCTCCGGTCTAGACGAAACTTTTGGAAGGAAATTCAAGAAGCGGAAGACTTGAGTACGCTTGAAACATTTTACGCCGAATTCGTCGCAGAAAAACCATCCTTAGAAGAGGATACACCTATTTTTGCACCTACTACAACCATGCCTACTCTAGCCAGCCACTCGGAGCCTACCGTTACATCTATTCCCAAGGGATTTCAACTCCCTACTACGGGCAATAGTACTTTTGAGATTCGTCCATCTTATATCTCTTTGGTGGAGCGAAACATGTTTGGAGGGAGCCCTACTGAGGATCCTGCTAAGCATATGGAGAAATTCACTAACTATTGCTGCTCTATTCCTTTAACGGGTGGGGTGACACAAGATCAGATCAAGTTGGTGTTGTTTCCCTTTTCATTACGAGACGGGGCAGAAGATTGGTTGAGTGAGTTAGATATGGCTGCACTTGGCATCACCGATTGGAATTCTTTGGCTCTTGCATTCTACAAAAGATATTTTCCGCCACAGAAAACCAATGCCATTCGAAGCCAAATCACAAGTTTCAAACAAGGTCCCAATGAGAACTTTAATGAGCCTGGGTTCGCTTCAAAAAGCTTGTCAAGTCTGTTCCACATCATGGTTTTGATACTTGGTTCTTATGCAACCAATTTTATAATGGGTTATATGATGATCAGAGGAATTTGTTGGATTCTGCTGCTAATGGGAGATTCCAAAATAACACTACTGATGCCAATGCTTGGAAGTTAATTGATGAGATGGCTACTCACACTGCTGAGTATGGGAATCCTAGGGTTAATGTGAGGAGAGGAGGTACGGATAATGCAGTTGCAGCTCAGTTGGAGGCATTAACTGCCAAAATTGCCGAGTTACAAACTTCAAAGTCTTTGGAAAATAAGCAAACAGTTCATGCCATGGTTCAACAAGAGCCAACCTGCAGCAGGAGCTCACCCAAAGGGTCTTGATGATCAAACCACATACAAGACAAGCTTGACCCCTCAGATGGAAGCTCGAGTTACAAGGTCTAAACAACAAGTTATGACAAGTCAAGAGCAACCCAAGCCAAGCCACCCCAATGAAGAAGACAGTCCAGGGTTCAACAACCCATGCCCATCCCCAACACAACCCACATTACCCACACAAAACAGAAACAGAGTCATTCAGGCCCAGACAGACCAGTTAACAAACACTGCCTCTAGGAGGTACACCAGGGCATCCCAACCACCCCCACTATGGCCTACCATCAAGAGAACCCTCTAAGCTACAAGTTTGCCCAGGACAAAGCTTTTTGAAGTCTAGTAAAAACCCATGAAACAGACACCCCAAAGTTAGAGTCCAGTAAACAGCACAGCATAGGTAGTACATGCTCAGATGATGTTTTCTTTTGCTTAAGTCAACTTGTCTTCATCTAAGGCAGGTTTATCTATGTCCTCATAAGAGTGGAGAGTTCCAAGGAGCAACAAAACACCCAGAGCAAAGCACAAGACAACAAGAACAACAGATTTCCATTTCAGGAAAACTCCAAAAACTACTTTAGTTGCTTTTGTTCAGTCTGTTTTTCTTTTGTGTTTTGTGTCTGTTCTTTATAGTTGTTGAGCTCGTCCTATTGTGTGGCTCTTAATTAATGTCAGTAGAAGTAGTTTAGATCCTAAGCTGGCCCTTGGATGATCCATACATCCAATGGCTCACAAGATATCAGCCCCTCTATATAAGGAGGTCTTGTATGTTGTTGTAAGCAGACTTTTATGAATGAATGAAATTAAACTTTGAGAAATCACTCAATGTTATCAAACTTGTGCTAAGAGCTGTAGTTTAAAACAAGCCTGATACATCCTCAAGGTGTTTGATCAGTGCCTTGTATTGTGAGTCAAGTTATATCTGTGCTTTGCTGTGGTTAACTTACTTGCTGTTGAGGTTAGTCTAGGGTGTTTGTGCTTTGCTGTAACACTTGAAAACTGTCTCTAAAACCAGTCTTTGAGTCCTTTTCTCTTGTGCCTTGCTGTAGAGGATTGTCTCTAAGTCATATCCCTTGAGTCTTTCATTTAAACAACTCACCATCCCTAAAACAACATCCATTTCTGTTTGAAAGTGTCTCAGTTTGAGTAAGCCTAATCAAGCAGTCATTAAACTTGTAAACCTTTGTAGTTTACACTCCAAATTGGTTATCAGAGCTTTGGTTGAGAGTCTTAGTGAGTTCATTTTCCCTAACTACATTTAAAAACACAAAAATAGCCCAATGAGTGAAGAGAGACTAGCAGGAGTAGAAGCAAGGATGGAGGATCTGGCTGGGATTGTAACCACCCTAACCAGAACCTTGGACCAGGTTATAGGCAACCATTTGCTTGCTGGAGGAAGAGGTAGAGGACGTGGAAGAGGCCAAGAAGGAGGCAGAGGAAGGCCACCTGATGATGAGGAGTATCTAGACTCAGATGACTCAACAAGAAGCAGAGCTTCCATCCACAGGAACACAGACAAGCATCTTAAGGTAGATATCCCTGAGTTTTACGGTAGTCTTAATCCTGATGACTTGTTAGAATGGCTAAGAGAAGTAGAAAGGATCTTTGAGTACAAGGGATACAATGATTCCAAGTCTTTTAAAGTAGCCATCCTTAAACTAAAAGGGTATGCTTCCCTTTGGTATGAGACTATGAAAGGGTTAAGGGCTAGGGAAGGTAAGGAACCCATCAAGTCTTGGACTAAACTGAAAAAGAAACTGTTAGACAAATTTGTTGCTAAGGATTACACCCAGGATCTGTTTATCAAGTTGTCTAAGTTGAAACAAGGAGACAAACCTGTTGAATCTTATCTGAGGGAGTTTGAACAACTCACCTTACAATGTGATATAAATGAGAAACCTGAGCAAAGGATTGCTAGGTACTTGGAGGGTCTAGATAAAAACATTGCTAACAAGGTTAGGATGCAACCTCTGTGGTCATTTGATGATGTTGTCAACCTATCTCTGAGAATTGAGAAGATAGGGAAGACTAAGCCTGCTACACCAAAACCTGTTAGGCCTTTTCAAACCAGACCTTATAGTGGGTTTAGAGCCATGGATACCCCTAAGACAGCACCCCCACCTACCTTAGACAAGGGTAAGGGCATCATGGGTCAAAAGCCAAGCACTTCATTGA
Source organism: Heliosperma pusillum (assembly GCA_022085475.1). Taxonomy (NCBI): domain Eukaryota; kingdom Viridiplantae; phylum Streptophyta; class Magnoliopsida; order Caryophyllales; family Caryophyllaceae; genus Heliosperma; species Heliosperma pusillum. Next base: position 11,308 of record JAIUZE010045734.1, on the reverse strand, counting down.
CTGAGAACAGAATTAGGTGCTTCCAATGTCAAGGCTATGGACATTTCAGGAAGGATTGCCCTTCTAAGAAGACCTTAACCATAATGGAAGTTGAGGCTTGGGAGAAAGAGGGCCTAGTTGAGTATGAGAGGGATGAGCCTGAGGTTGAAGAAGTGGTGAGTGAGGAAGAAGAGTCTAGTCAGGAGGCAATAGTGGCACTCCCTGACACAGGCCACAGCTTAGTCCTATGGAGAGTAATGCATTCACAACAGATACCTTTGGAGGAGGATCAAAGGTCCCTCATTTTCAGGAGCAGATGTACCATACAAGGGAGGGTTTGTAATCTTATTATAGATGGAGGTAGTTGTACCAATGTGGCTTCTGTTACTATGGTTGATAAGCTGAAGTTGAGCACTCAAGATCACCCTCACCCCTATAAGTTGAGGTGGCTGAGTAAGGGAGAAGAGGTTAAGGTGGATAAGCAATGCATGGTCCCTTTCTCCATTGGCAGTGTGTACAAGGATGAAGTATTGTGTGATGTGGTTCCAATGGATGCCTGTCACTTGCTATTAGGAAGGCCATGGGAGTTTGATAAAAGCTCCATACACCAAGGAAGAAGCAATACCTATTCTTTCAAGCATGGGAGCAGGAAGGTGACATTAGCCCCCTTGCCACCACACCAGAAGAGCTATGGAAGTCCAAGTATGGCTGAGGATTTTAGTGGAGTTGTATTTCTATCTGAGTCAGCAATGGTCAAAGGAGTGTAGTGAGGAGCAACCTATAGTAATGCTGCTATCAAAAGAAGTTCAGGAAGAGGAGTCTAAGGTGATCCCTGCAGATGTTAAGCCCCTCATTGATCAGTTCAAGGAAGTGTTTCCAGAGGAACTTCCTGATGGCTTACCCCCTTTGAGAGGGATTGAACACCAAATAGACCTTGTGCCAGGGTCTGTACTACCTAATAGACCAGCCTACAGATGTGATCCTAAGGCTACACAAGAGCTGCAAAAGCAAGTTGGAGAGTTGATGAGTAAAGGGTTTGTAAGGGAGTCATTAAGCCCTTGTGCTGTGCCTGCATTGTTGGTTCCTAAGAAGGATGGGACTTGGAGGATGTGCATAGATAGCAGGGCTATCAACAACATCACAGTCAAGTATAGGTTCCCTATACCTAGGCTTGATGACATGTTGGATGAGCTGAGTGGCTCAAGGTTCTTTTCTAAGATTGACTTGAGGCAAGGTTACCATCAATTGAGGATCAGAGAAGGAGATGAATGGAAGACAGCCTTCAAAACAAAGCATGGCCTTTATGAGTGGCTTGTCATGCCCTTTGGCCTGTCAAATGCCCCAAGTACCTTCATGAGATTGATGACAGAAGTGCTTAGGCCTTGCCTAGGGAGATTTGTGGTGGTATACTTTGATGATATCCTCATCTACAGCAAGAGCAAGGATGATCATTTGAGGCATCTTGAGGCTGTGTTTGAAATACTTAAGGAGAGCAAGCTCTTTGGGAAGCTTGAGAAGTGCACCTTCATGACTGAGGAAGTCAAGTTTCTAGGATATGTGGTATCTGGTAGAGGCATTTCAGTTGATCAAGACAAGATCATTGCAGTCCAGTCTTGGCCTATCCCTAGGAGTATTACAGAAGTAAGGGGATTCCATGGCTTAGCATCCTTCTACAGAAGATTCATTAAGGATTTTAGCACCATTGCAGCACCTCTCACTGAGTGCATGAAGAAGGGAGAGTTCACTTGGACTGAGAATGCCTTACAGGCTTTCAAACACAGGAAGAAGCTCTTGTGCAGTGCACCTATCCTCAGATTGCCAAACTTTGATTGCCTATTTGAGGTTGAATGTGATGCAAGTGGAGTGGGAATTGGAGCTGTCCTCATCCAAGAGAAGAAACCTGTAGCCTACTTTAGTGAAAAGTTAAGTGGTGCCAAGCTAAACTATTCTACATATGATAAAGAGTTCTATGCTCTTGTCAGAGCTCTGAGGCATTGGAGTCATTACCTGAAGCCCAAACCTTTTGTCTTACACTCTGATCATGAGGCATTGAAGTACATAGAAGGCCAACATAAGCTCAGTCATAGACATGCTAAGTGGGTAGAGTTGCTTCAATCATTCACCTTTTCTAGCAAGTACAAAGAGGGCAAACAAAATGTGGTGGCTGATGCATTGTCTAGGAGGTACACTCTGCTATCAACTATGGAGCAAAGGGTTCTTGGCTTTGAGTTCATGAAGGACATGTATCAAGAAGATCCAGACTTTGCAGAAGATTGGTTAGCACAGAAAGAGGGAACAAGAACCATTGATTCACCCTACACTTTGCAAAATGGATTCTTGTTTAAAGGAAACAAGTTGTGTGTTCCCAGGGGATCTTATAGGAGTCTATTGATCAAGGAGGTACATGGAAGTGGCCTTGGAGGACACTTTGGGGTTCAGAAAACTGTGGACATACTACAAGATCAATTCCACTTGCCTAAGATGATGGGAGAGGTTCAAATAGTGCTCAGAAGGTGTGGAGTTTGCCAAAAGGCCAAGAGTTCTTTCCAAGCAGGACCTTACACTCCCCTACCAGTCCCATGTAGGCCTTGGGAGGATGTAAGTATGGATTTCATAATGGCATTACCTAGGACAGCAAGAGGGAAGGATTCTATCATGGTGGTTGTGGATAGGTTCAGTAAAATGGCACATTTTATTGCTTGCAAGAAGACTGAAGATGCTGTGAGTGTAGCAGAGCTATACCTTGATGAGGTGGTGAGGTTACATGGAGTTCCAAGGACCATTGTGTCTGACAGAGACACAAAGTTTATGAGCCATTTCTGGAGGACATTGTGGAAGCTGCTTAACACTAGGTTGTTGTTTAGTACCTCTCATCACCCTCAAACTGATGGCCAAACTGAGGTGACCAACAAGACCTTGGGAAGAATCTTGAGGTGTATAGTCAGCAAATCTCTCAAGGATTGGGACTTGAAGTTGGCTCAAGCAGAGTTCTCTTTCAATGGAGCTCCATCAGCAGCCACAGGCCACTCCCCCTTTGAAGTGGTCTATGGTACTAACCCCTTAATGCCTTTGTGTTTGTCTAATGTGTGCAGGTCAGAGGTCCACTATGATGCCAAGAAGAGGGTGAACAAATGCTAAAACTCCATGAATCAGTCAGAAAACAAATTGAGAAAGCCAATGATCTATACAAGAAGAATGCCAAGGTTCCTAAGACCAAGAAAGACTTTGCACCAGGAGACCTAGTATGGATCAACCTAAGGAAAGAAAGGTTCCCTTCCAAGAGAAAGAACAAGCTAGAGCCCAGGGCAGATGGTCCTTTTCAAGTCACAGAGAAGATAGGTCCTAATGCCTACACAATTGATCTACCAGGAGAGTATGCAGTCCATGGAACATTCAATGTGGGAGATCTTAGTCCCTTCTATGAAGACTCTGAGGGGGAGGAAGACACAGGCTTGAGGTCAAGCCCTTTTCAACCTGGGGAGGCTGCAGTAGGAGCTCACCCAAAGGGTCTTGATGATCAAACCACATACAAGACAAGCTTGACCCCTCAGATGGAAGCTCGAGTTACAAGGTCTAAACAACAAGCTATGACAAGTCAAGAGCAACCCAAGCCAAGCCACCCCAATGAAGAAGACAGTCCAGGGTTCAACAACCCATGCACATCCCCAACACAACCCACATTACCCACACAAAACAGAAACAGAGCCATTCAGGCCCAGACAGACCAGTTAACAAACACTGCCTCTAGGAGGTACACCAGGGCATCCCAACCACCCCCACTATGGCCTACCATCAAGACAACTCTCTAAGCTACAAGTTTGCCCAGGACAAACCATTTTGAAGTCTAGTAAAAACCCATGAAACAGACACCCCAAAGCTAGAGTCCAGTAAACAGCATAGCAGAGGTAGTACATGCTCAGCTGATGTTTTCTTTTGCTTAAGTCAACTTGTCTTCATCTAAGGCAGGTTTATCTATGTCCTCATAAGAGTGGAGAGTTCCAAGGAGCAACAAAACACCCAGAGCAAGGCACGAGACAACAAGATCAACAGATTTCCATTTCAGGAAAACTCCAAAAACTACTTTATTTGCTTTTGTTCAGTCTGTTTTCTTTTGTGTTTTGTGTCTGTTCTTTATAGTTGTTGAGCTCGTCCTATTGTGAGGCTCTTAATTAATGTCAGTAGAATTAGTTTAGATCCTATGTTGGCCCTTGGATGATCCATACATCCAATGGCTCACAAGATATCAGCCCCTCTATATAAGGAGGTCTTGTATGTTGTTGTAAGCAGACTTTTATGAATGAATGAAATTAAACTTTGAGAAATCACTCAATGTTATCAAACTTGTGCTAAGAGCTGTAGTTTGAAACAAGCCTAATACATCTCCTAGGTATTTGATCAGTGCCTTGTATTGTGAGTCAAGTTATATCTGTACTTTGCTGTGGTTAACTTACTTGCTGTTGAGGTGTCTAGGGTGTGTGTGCTTTGACCTTTGTAACACTTGGAAAAATGTCTATAAACCAGGTCTTTGATGTCCTTTCTCTGGTGCCTTGCTTAGTGTAGAGGATGGTATCAAGTCATATCCCTGAGTCTTCATTTAAACAAACTCACCATCCACTAAGAACAAACTCCATTTCTGTTTGAAAGTGTCTCAGTTTGAGTAAGCCTAATCAAGCAGTCATTAAACTTGTAAACCTTAGTAGTTTACACTCCACAACCTGTGAACGATGTGGTACTATGGGGCATAATGCAGTGGAATGTATGAGTACGGTTGAGCAGGTCCTTGCCTTTCAATCTTTTAAGCAAGGTACACCTTACTCCAATTTTTACAATGAAAGGAAAAAAGAGCATCCTAATCTCTCCTACCGAAGTCAGAATGTTCTTAATCCTACCCCACCGCCACATCAGCAACAAGGTTCCTCTTATGTGATTCCTTAGAATCGCAATTTCCAAGGTAACTTCAATCGTTCCAATCAAGGAGGCCAAAACTTTCAACAACCTCCACCTCCACCACCTCCATGTAATGATATGGCGGAATTAAAAGCCATGTTGCAGCAGAGTCTTATGATCCAACAAAAGCAAGATGCTTAGATATCACAGTTGATAGCTCATAATAAGATGGTTGACACTCAAATTGCCCAATTGGCAATTCAAAATCCACATAAACAACCAGGTAATCTTCCTCCTCAAGGACACCCTCCACATGAACAAGCCAATGCTATCACCTTGAGGAGTGGAACCCATTACAAAGGCCCTGAAATGATAAGGGATGCAACCAATGAAAGCTTGGAAGTTGCTGATCAAAGTTCGAAAAAAGGCGAAAAAGAGGCTGAAAAAGAAGTTGCTCGATTGAGCAGCACCCTCTTGCTCGATCGAGCAACCCATAAAATTTGCTCAAATTCGTCTCGGGAAGTTTTTGAAAGTTACAGTACAGCAAAACTCGATCGAGCAATCCCTCTGCTCGATCGAGCAACCCCTGATCAGGATGAAAACACTTCCAATTCATCTTCCAAAGCTAAAGAAGCCAAGCCCATTACCATTGCACTTCCTTTTCCGCACCGCCAACATAAATCGAAGCTCGATAAACAGTTTGGGAGGTTTATGGAGGTGGTCAAGAATTTGCAAGTGAGTGTACCTTTTACCGAGTTGATTACTCAAGTGACGGCCTATGCAAAGTTTCTAAAGGATATATTGACAAGGAAGCGGTCCTTTAATGAATTGGAGACGGTTGCATTTACTGAGGAATGCAGTGTTGTGTTGCAATCCAGATCACCACCTAAGCTAAAGGATCCAGGGAGTTTTTCTATTCCTTGTAATATAGTGACAACGTCAAATAATGTCGTGTCTAGTAGTAACTTTTAGAGTCTTTCGTTCTACTTTTTACGGGTCATTAGCTTTATTTTATGTTAATTTTAGTTTTTGTAATAGTGTTAGTATTTAGTATTATAAGTCAAATTTAAGAGTCAAATCCCGAAAGTCAATAAAAGTCAAACCCGAAAACCCGAGACCCAAAAACCCGGAACTTGAAGTGGGCTAACAATGAATCACCAAGGTTTGAAGACAAAGCCCAATGGGTCAATGGAAGTCAAGGCGGGGTCAATATCCATGGGGTCAACGAAAGTCAAGAAGGAAAGCAAAGAAGAAAATCTGGCAGCGTTCGACGCAGCCTGCGTCGTAGGACGCAGCCTGCGTCAGCATGACGCAGCCTGCGTCGTAGGACGCAGCCTGCGTCAGCATGACGCAGCCTGCGTCGTAGGACGCAGCCTGCGTCAGCATGACGCAGCCTGCGTCGTAGGACGCAGCCTGCGTCATCTCTCAGCACGGGTTTTTCTCATTTTCTCGTCTTGTCTTTTGGAAGCCCACATTTCAAGGCCCCTAGGTTTGCGGACCAAGGGTATAAAAGAAGATTTCTGAAGAGAGACAAAGGATCAAGCATTCACCATACAACATCATATTTTCCTTAGCATTTCTCTCTTTTTGTTCTTCAAGTTTGGCTTTTGTAATGGGTTTTTACTTAGAATATTGGTTGTATTATGAAGACTATGGGTAGCTAATCTCCTTTTGCTTAGTGTAATTTGAACAAGTTCTTCCCTTTTAGCATTGTAAGACTTTTTAATCCTTCCTTCTCTATTTAATTTCATCTTCCTTTGTTTGATTTTCATTATTGAATGAATTGTTGTTAAGACCAACCATCTTAGTAATTGTTTGTTTGATTAATTGCATTGTCTTGATGAATTTGGTTGATTTGTCTTGATATTTGTTGATGCAACTTGAAAGATTGTAACTTTGGTTTAAAAGTTAGAATCTTTTGAGTGGAATTTGGGTTATATGTATTTAGAACATGGTTTAATGTTTTAGTTCATGAATCTAGCATGCTTCTTTGGTTTTGTGCTTAAAGCTTGCATCTTTATTTATGCTTATGGTTTAATAAGTATGGGTTTAGTTGTATTGGGTCATTTATGGATGGTTTAATTCATGGTGGCTAATTCTTTGAAGTTTGCAATAGATAAATAGAGAAGGGAGGAAAGGAGGGATCTTTACTTTGTTAATTGTGGGGGAACTTGGGATAATTGCACTAAGTTGTTTTTCCTTATTTGAATCTTTGATTATTTAGTTGTTATTGGTGATTCTAGGATTGATAATCTTTTCTCATGAAAAACTTTCTCCCTATTTGTTATCTACATGTTTACCATTGTGAATATCATAGTTTGTAAGTAATTCTAGTCTTTGTTTCAATTAGTGTTTAATTTGTGGTTAGATTTATTAATTTGTTTAATCGGTTTTTAGCAAGAGTCTAGATTAGATTATTAGCATTCACCGCCTTCTCTTGGGTTCGATCCTTGTCTTACCCTTACTACCCTTTACTTAGGATAGTTTGAGTCTAGATTTGGTTTTATAAATTGTTATTTGGCATAGCTAGTTTCCGGAATTAACGACCCCGAAAATAAGCCCGTCAAATTTGGCGCCGTTGCCGGGGAAGGCAATTTAGCTAATTTATCAAATTGAAACTCTTGTTAGCGTCATAATTTGTTTAGATTGTTTTTCAAATATTTCTTTTTGTATTGTTTGTAGGTTACTTGGTGTTGAAGTTACTAATTGTGTTGTTGAAGTGTTTTAGAGTTTATGCCTAGGTCACAAGAAGGACTTGGTGACCAAGACATTGACCCGGCTTCTAGTAGCATTTCCAATTGGTTGTTTCCTCGAATCCCCTCTATAGGAGACCCTTTTGGAGGGAGCCTAGTGAAGAGGAGTTTGAGAACAATATTTTTCAAGAACCACAAGAACAAGTGTTTGTGTCACCACCTAGATCACCACCTAGGAGACCACCTCCCTTGAACATCATATACCCACCCGAAATGGAAGATAATAGAACTATTGGTGAAATCCGGGCAAGAAACTATGAAGAGCAACCGTTGTGTATCGCATACCCTCCCATGGGGGATGTCAATTTCGAGCTAAAGGGGTTCTTTGTTCATAATTTGCCAAGATTTCATGGAATGGTGGGGAATGATCCCAATAGGCACTTGGCCGAATTTCACATGATATGCCAAGGGGCCATCCATCAAGGAGTGACCGAAGACCAATTTAAACTTAGGGCATTCCCATTCTCTCTACAAGATGCCGCTAAGGAATGGTTATTTTGTCTTCCGGCCCATTCCGTCAATACTTGGGTGGGTTTGAAGAAGAAATTTCTTGAGAAATACTACCCGGATTCGAGGCATAACCACTCAAAGAAGCTCATCACGACCATTGAGCAAGACATGGGGGAAACTCTCTATGACTATTGGGAGCGATTCAAAAGCCTCGTGGCAAGGTGCCCTTATCATGGGATGTCGGGGGATGATCTATTGCCGGCCTTCAATGAAGGATTATGCCAAAATGACCAACGGATGATTATAGCCGCCACCGGAGGTGGTATTGATACACTTAATGTGGCCGAGGCCAACAACATTATTGAGAAGTTGGCTATGAATACAAGAAGCTACGGGAGGAAGAATGAAAGGGGAGGAAGCTCTAGAAAGGTATCTTCCATGGAAGATTCTCATGCCTCTCAAAATCACAAACTCATGCAAGAGATGGGTGAACTCAAAAGCTTGGTATCCAACTTGGTTGTCAACAAAGGTAGTTCATTTTCTTAACACCCCGAACCGCTTGAATGTTCTTATTGTGGAGGTGACCATGCTACAAATACTTGTTACATCATGATTGAGCAAGGAGCCACCATGGAGAGTGTCAATGCCATGGGGTATGGGAATTACAATGCTAGAAACCCAAGTGGTGGAGGGATGTATAACCAAGTGGGAAATCGTGATCTTTTGGGGGGGGGAGGAGACAAGTCAAAGAGTTTTGAAAATGGTCAATTCAATCACTTGAGAGCCCAAAATCCAACCCAAAACCGAAACACAAATTTCAACCAAAACCCCCAAAGAAATTTAAACAACAACAACCCAAGACCCAACAACTCAAATTTTCCAAATAATTCTCAATCCCAAAGACAACCAAACCAAAACCCAAATCAAGGGAATTCTTCTTCTCAAGGGAACTTGAGTGACATCTTGCAAACACTTCTTGCCAATCAAGAGAAGGATAGGAAGGAGGCAAGGAGGGATAGAGAGGAAGCAAGGAAGGATAGGGAGGCTAACAACCTTAGGGTGAACAACTTGGAAACCCAACTATCCCAAATGGCCTCAAATTTGTCAAAATTCCAAGCCTCAAGCTCCACAAGATTCCCATCTCAAACCATTCCCCCACCAAGGGAAAATGCTAGTGCCATGACATTGAGGGGAGGCAAAGAGTTGGAAGTAAACCCCCTTGGCAAAGGAAAAGAAAAGATGAAGAATATTGAGATGGAAACCATTGAGATTGAAGACCAAGGAGAATTGGTGGTTGGTCAAGAAGAGATATGGAGAAATGAAAAAGGGGCATCCAAAAGCATGGACCCAAAGGGAGAAAATTCAAGGAAGAGCAAGGACACTATTGAAGATGATGAAGTGGAGGAGTACATACCGGAAGTCCCATTTCCTAGTGCTTTGATAAGCACAAGGAAATATGCCAAGGAGAATGACTTATATGAGACTTTCCGGAAATGTGAGGTTAACATTCCTCTCCTTAACTTGTTGAATAGTGTCCATAGGTATGCAAAGTTTTTGAAAGAACTTTGCACACCTAGGAGAAATCCAAAGAAGGGAACCCATAAGGTTAGGGTGAGTGAACATGTGTCGGCCATTTTCAAACAAAATTTACCAAATAAATGTGGAGACCCGAGCATGTTCACTATTCCTTGCACTATTGGGGGAAAGAGTTTTAAACGTGCCATGCTAGACTTAGGGGCTTCTATAAATGTCATGCCTCTATCTATTTATGAGACCCTAGGTTTAGGACCTTTGTCGAAGACCGGGGTAGTCATTCAACTTGCCGATAGGTCTAGTGTTTACCCCAAGGGCATGGTAGAGGATGTACTAGTGGAAGTCGATAATCTTGTCTTTCCGGCGGATTTCTACGTCTTAGATATGGAATCTAGCTCTAGTGCCACCCCTCTCCTTATTGGTAGGCCGTTTATGAAAACTTCAAATACCAAGATCGATGTTTCAAACGGGTGCTTGACTATGGAATTTGAAGGAAAAAGGTTAACTTACAATATATATGACTCCATGAGGCACTTGAGTGACCATCAATCTTGTTTCTTCTTGGATATCTTTGAGCCATTAGTGAATCAAATGTATAAACTTTGTGATAGAGACCCACTCGAGGTAGCTTTAACTAACCCCATGGAAGAGGAAGGTTTGCGCTTGTTGTTGGCTTTTGATGTGCATGAATGTCTTGAAGAATTGGAGAAGGAAGAGCCAATAGAAACATATGAGGAGCTCAACGTCATAGAGATGCTGAAAACAGGGCAAGGCAGTGCTCGACGCAGCCTGCGTCCCACGACGCAGCCTGCGTCGTACGACGCAGCCTGCGTCACTGGACGCAGCCTGCGTCCTGCACTGGCGAACCTATCCGAGTTGTTTGCCTTGAGTATTCCACTCCACAAGCCCCTCCCTTCCATTATCCAACCTCCTAAGGTCGAGTTGAAGACCCTCCCAAGCCATTTAAAGTACATCTTTCTAGGGGACAAGAACACCCTACCACTTATCATTTCAAGCACACTCACCGAGGACCAAGAAGGCAAATTGGTATCACTACTTGAAAAGCCTAAGGAAACATTTGGGTGGAGCATAGCGGACCGAAAAGGGATAAGCCCGGTGACTTGCATGCACAAGATACGACTTGAAGTGGATGCCAAACCGGTCCGACAACCCCAAAGGAGGCTCAATCCACCCATGGCGGAGGTAGTGCAAGAAGAGGTAATTAAGCTATTGCAAATGGGTACCATTTTCCCTATTTCCGACTCTCGTTGGGTTAGCCCAACTCAAGTCGTACCCAAAAAGGGAGGAGTGACGGTAGTCAAGAATGCACAAGGAGACTTGGTCTCCACCCGACCCCAAACCGGTTGGAGAGGGTGTATTGACTACCGCCGCTTGAATGCGGTAACATTGAAAGACCATTTCCCGCTACCATTTATTGATCAAATGTTAGAAAGATTAGCGGGGAAAGCTTTCTATTGTTTCCTTGACGGTTACTCGGGGGATTTTCAAATCCCAATTGCACCCGAGGACCAAGTCAAGACCACATTCACTTGCCCATTTGGTACATTTGCTTATCGTCGTATGCCCTTTGGTTTGTGTAATGCGCCGGGGACTTTTCAACGGTGCATGTTGAGTATTTTCTCCGACTATGTAGAACGAATCATAGAAGTATGCATGGACGATTTCACAGTCCATGGGGACTCCTA
>JAIUZE010045733.1:0-10259 GCA_022085475.1 Heliosperma pusillum | reverse complement strand
CCTTGAAACAAAATGTCTCTAAATTCGCACTGTAATATCTCTAAGACATATAATAATGACTCAGGATAACGATATTGGCATCTGATTTAAAATAAAGATATTTTGGAGACCATAAAATTAAACCACTTTTCAAACTATGTCTATATCAGAGGAAACAAGTACTATTCTCTGTTTTTTAGTTGTTTAAAGAAGGAAACTAACATCCAATTTCTATTTATTGACGTAACGGGTCTGTTAATACCTTTAGAGAAAAAATATTTTTGGTTTTCGAATATCGCTGAAAACCGCTGATTTTGAAGGTTAATATCCACGATTTTCAGGACAACTGGGCCTTGAAACAAAATGTCTCTAAATTCGCACTGTAATATCTCGAAGACATATAATAATGACTCAGGATAACGATATTAGCATCTGATTTAAAATTAAGATATTTTGAAGACCTTAAAACCACTTTTCAAACTATGTCTATATCAGAGGAAACAAGTAGTATTCTCTGTTTTTACGTTGTTTAAAAAGGGACACTAACATCCAATTTTTATTTATTGACGTAACGGGTTTGCTAATACCTTTAGAGAAAAAATATTTTTGGTTTACGAATATCGCTGAAAACCGCTGATTTTGAAGGTTAATATCCACGATTTTCGGGAAAACTGGGCCTTGAAACAAAATGTCTCTAAATTCGGACTGTAATATCTCTAAGACATATAATAATGACTCAGGATAACGAAATTGCCATCTGATTTAAAATAAAGATATTTTGAAAACCTTAATACCACTTTTTAAACATTGTCTATATCAGAGGAAACAAATAGTATTCTCTGTGTTTTCGTTGTTTAAAGAGAGATACTAACATCCAATTTCTATTTTTTGACGTAACGGGTATGTTAATACCTTTAGAGAAAAAGTATTTTAGGTTTCCGAATATCGCTGAAAACCGTTGATTTTGAAGGTTAATATCCACGATTTTCGGGAAAACTGGGCCTTGAAACAAAATGTCTCTAAATTCGGACTGTAATATCTCTACGACATATAATAATGACTCAGGATAACGAAATTGGCATCTGATTTAAAATAAAGATATTTTGAAAACCATAAGACCACTTTTCAGACCTTGTCTATATCAGAGAAAACAAATAGTATTCTCTGTGTTTTCGTTGTTTAAAGAGGTATACAAATATCCAATTTCTATTTATTGACGTAACGGGTCTTTAAATATCTTTACGGAAAAAATATTTTTGGTTACCGAATATCGCTGAGAACCGCTGATTTTGAAAGTTAATATCCACGATTTTCAGGAAAAACTGGGCCTTGAAACAAAATGTCTCTAAATTCGCACTGTAATATCTCTAAGACATATAATAATGACTCAGGATAACAATATTGGCATCTGATTTAAAATAAAGATATTTTGGAGACCTTAAAACCACTTTTCAAACTATGTCTATAACAGAGGAAACAAGTAGTATTCTCTGTTTTTACGTTGTTTAAAGAGGGATACTAACATCCAATTTCTATTTATTGACGTTACGGGTCTATAAATACCTTTAGGGAACAAATAATTTTTGTTTCCGAATATCGCTGAAAATCGCTGATTTTGATGGTTAATAACCACGATTTTCAGGACAACTTGGCCTTGAAACAAAATGTCTCTAAATTCGCACTGTAATATATCTAAGACATATAATAATGACTCAGGATAACGATATTAGCATCTGATTTAAAATTAAGATATTTTGGAAACCTTAAAAACACTTTTCAAACTATGTCTATATCAGAGGAAACAAGTAGTATTCTCTGTCTTTACGTTGTTTAAAAAGGGATACTAACATCCAATTTCTATTTATTGACGTAACGGGTCTGCTAATACCTTTAGAGAAAAAATATTATTGGTTTCCGAATATTGCTGAAAACCGCTGATTTTGAAGGTTAATATCCACGATTTTCGGGAAAACTGGGCCTTGAAACAAAATGTCTCTAAATTCGAACTGTAATATCTCTAAGACATATAAGAATGACTCAGGATAACGAAATTGCCATCTGATTTAAAATAAAGATATTTTGAAAACCTTAATACCACTTTTTAAACATTGTCTATATCAGAGGAAACAAATAGTATTCTCTGTGTTTTCGTTGTTTAAAGAGGGATACTAACATCCAATTTCTATTTATTGACGTAACGGGTCTATAAATATCTTTAGGGAAAAAATATTTTTGGTTTCCGAATATCGCTGAGAACCGCTGATTTTGAAGGTTAATATCCACGATTTTCAGGAAAACTGGGCCTTGAAACAAAATGTCTCTAAATTCGCACTGTAATATCTCTATGACATATAATAATGATTCGGGATAACGATATTGGCATCTGATTTAAAATAAAGATATTTTGGAGACCTTAATATCACTTTTCAAACTATGTCTATATAAGAGGAAACAAGTAGTATTCTCTGTTTTTACGTTGTTTAAAGATGGATACTAACATCCAATTTCTATTTATTGACGTAACAGGTATCTTAATACCTTTAGAGAAAAAGTATTTTTGGTTTCCGAATATTGCTGAAAACCGTTGATTTTGAAGGTATATATCAACGATTTTCGGGAAAACTGGGCCTTGTAACAAAATGTCTCTAAATTCGGACTGTAATATCTCTAAGAAATATAATAATGACTCAGGATAACGAAATTGTCATCTGATTTAAAATAAAGATATTTTGAAAACCTTAAGACCACTCTTCAAACCTTGTTTATATCAGAGGAAACAAATAGTATTCTCTGTGTCTTCGTTGTTTAAAGAGGGATACTAACATCCAATTTCTATTTATTGACGTAACAGGTCTATAAATATCTTTAGGGAAAAATATTTTTGATTTCCGAATATCGCTGAGAACCACTGATTTTGAAGATTAATGTCCACGATTTTCAGGAAAACTGGGCTTTGAAACAAAATGTCTCTAAATTCGCACTGTAATATCTCTAAGACATATAATAATGACTCAGGATAAGAATATTGACATCTGATTTAAAATAAAGATATTTTGGAGACCTTAAGACCACTTTTCAAACTATGTCTATATCAGAGGAAACAACTCAACAAGTAGTATTCTCTGTTTTTACGTTGTTTAAAGATGGATACTAACATCCAATTTCTATTTATTGACGTAACGGGTCTGTTAATACCTTTAGAGAAAAAAAAATTTTGGTTTCCGAATATCGCTTAAACCGCTGATTTTGAAGGTTAATATCCACGATTTTCAGGAAAACTGGGCCTTGAAACAAAATGTCTCTAAATTTGCACTATAATATCTTTTAGACATATAATAATGACTCAGGATAAAGAAATTCGCATCTGATTTAAAATAAAGATATTTTGAAACCTTAAGACCACTTTTCAGACCTTTTCTATATCGGAGGAAACAAGTAATATGTTTTGTTTTTACGTTGTTTAAAGAGGGATACTAACATCCAATTTCTATTTATTGACGTAATGGGTCTATAAATAACTTTAGGAAAATAATATTTTTGGTTTCCGAATATCGCTGAAAACCGTTGATTTTGAAGGTTAATATCCACGATTTTCGGGACAACTGGACCTTGAAACAAAATGTCTCTAAATTCGGACGGTAATATCTCTAAGACATATAATAATGATTCACGATAACGAAATTGGCATCTGATTTAAAATAAAGATATTTTGGAAACCTTAAGACCACTTTTCAGACCTTGTCTATATCAGAGGAAACAAGTAGTATTTTCTGTGTTTACGTTGTTTAAAGAGAAATACTAACATCCAATTTCTATTTATTGACGTAACGGGTCTATAAATATCTTTAGGGAAAAAATATTTTTGGTTTCCGAATATCATTGAAAACCGCTGATTTTGAAGGTTAATAATATCCACGATTTTCTTGAAAACTGGGCCTTGAGACAAAATGTCTCTAAATTTGCACGTTAATTAGTAGGGCAGAGCATGGGTCGGATACCCGATCCGAATCCGATTTTCGGTTCGGATATCCGATCTGAAAACACAAAATTTCATTTTCCATGATTTGATCCGAAATGATCTGATATCCGAATTTTATTATCCGAAAAAATCGAATAGGGTATCCGATATCCAATATCTGATCCGAAAAAATCAATACCACAAACTTGTGACAAAGAAAATCAAAGATGAATCGATTCATTAACTTTAGTATCATTTTTGTGAAATTCAGAAAGTCAAAATCTATACATTTGAATATAAGATCTTGATTAAAGTATATGAAATAAGGGGAAAAATAAAATAAAAATTCAAACAAGATCACAACTCTGTCCGATGGCGATGCTGGTGGTCGTAATTGCGCTTGGGGGTGACAGAAAGACACACATATCGTTGATGGTGGTGACAGATTGAGTCTGCGGAAAATGTAACAATGAGCGGCGTTGGAAGAGTGAAGCGGTGGTTGGTGGTTGAGTCGTAGCATGCTGCAGCGGCAGCGGCAGCTGTAACGAGTGTAGCATAGGTTGCGGTTGTTGGAGCCAGTGTCCTCCACAGTTAGTGCAATAACATAAATAAATCTCTGTAGGTTCACAGGGTATACTTTGTATTGTAATCAGTTTATTAACGTTTATCGATAACGGTTGGCTTGCTAGATAAGTTTGACGTTATCGTCATACAGATGGCGGTGATCAACTGGTCCCTAAAAGTCACATCTAAAGGATGTGATTGAGAAATGTGATTATTTGAGAAAATAATCATATTGATGCCTTATTAAATGACTAAAAGGTTAGTCGGTGTTTTTGACTAAAAGGTTAGTCAATGTGATGATGATATAATTATTTAATAATGATTAAATAAATTTAGCTGAGACGAATTAACTGTAATTCGTAAATTGAATATAAAATGTTATATTTAATTGTTGTATATAATGTAAGCTAATTAAACATAAACCGTTATAATTAATTGGAAAATTATAAATATACGGATATTTATAATTAATGATGTATTATAATGTCGGTCTTTGACTAATGACGATTATAATGTATTACATTATATTAGAAGCTAAAATGACCGGAAAAGTGTCCAGATACACTCAGGTTTTTCCGGTCAATGGGTAGTTATTTGAGGAGACTAAATCTCCTCATTATTAAACTACTTGTGCCGTGAACAAGAGGAAAAAAAAATAGCTAACCTAATTGCTACTCTCTCTCACTTGTGCCTCCATCACACAAAAACACAAAAAACCCTAAAAAGTTAACAGTAACTTTTAATCATCTTTCTAGCAAAGGAGAAGGGCATATCTCGATCTATCTTGGGTGAGACGATTAGGAGGATATCCACTTTGATATCTGTTCTTAGGCCGAATTTTGCTAGGACCAAAGGTTAAATTCGCTTTCTCTATATTTTATATCGTTTTCGTATTAATGACTTGCAATTCATATTATATAATTTTGTTATAATCCTAAATTTTAAAGGGGATGTAAACAGTTATTTCCCACAAGTGGTATCAGAGCTTTTGGCTACAAAATTATATTATATGTTTTTCATTTTTATGAAAAAAATAAAAATAAAAATAAAATAAAAAAATAAAAAATTTCTTGTTTTTTTTTTGCTGTTTACAACAGTTTTTTTTTTGTATTTATTTTACTGTTTTTCCGGTTTTTGTTTTAAACCGTTAGAAAGACAGTTAAAAAAAAAAAAATTGTTTTTTTTTTTGACATTATAAAGATAATGTTTGTTTGTTTGTTATTGTGAAAAGGTTCACAATAATGATACCCGATTATTTTAAAAAGGTTTAAAATAAAATGGATTATGCAAGATTAAAATTGTTGTGGGGAATTAAGGAATTGTCACATAATTTTGATCGGTTTTGAATGGTGGTTTGGATAATTAATCAACATAATTAATGAATTATGTTTTGTAGTATTATTTTATATAGTTGATGCATTTTTTTGTTGAATGAATGAATGAATGGTTTATTTTACGTATTTTTGCAATTGGTTGAAAAATGTAATACCTAGTGTGGCTTTAGTTAATCATGTTTTCGTAATGATGAAAACATGGTTTGGTTGTAATTTTGAGATCTCGAATCTCCTTTTATTTTTCTTTTAATTATGTTTTGGAATTAGAATGTAAATAGGTTTATTTTGTAATTTTTAAATGTAATTTTAAGAAGACTATAGACGGAGATCGGATGCTCACTCCCGCTACATGGACCAAGATGAGACAAAGTCAAGCTTCTCGGGTCCATAAGGATGGATTCCAAACTTGTATTTAATGTTCATTTTGGTAGATAGGCCACACTAGGACCGTTGTAATAGTTTACGTATTTTTCCGTTCTTTTGTTTTTCATTCACATGTTAAATAACTGCATCATATTCCGCCTAAACCAAACCACCTAAAATGCATGAAAAATGTTTCATATAGTTTGAATTTTCATCATAGACATACAGATGTCACTCGTTCATAGGGCCATCACCTTAGTCTAAATCATTCACGAAATGCTAGAATTTGTTAACTTAAAATGAAGTAAATTTAAGATGATGATGGGATCTTCCTCTAAAATGAAAATTGAGATTAGTCTTTATAGGAAAAACTTTTATGAACCCCTTCTTCGTCGGAAGTCATAATATGACCCCTTCTACGTTGGGTAAGTAGTGAGTGTTGACCTATTTTATCTCAACATTAAAGTACGAGTAATATCTCGGGATTATAATGGACTATAAGATAGAATTTACAGAAATTTATCGACCGAGAATTCTAAAGGTAGAATTAGCCAAAAGGTTGGCTTATCAATTTACAGAAATTGAGTCTTGGGATCATTTATATAATTCTTGAGGGAGGTCAATTGTATAAATGCATGAGTCATCGCATTAAACAGTTTTTGCATTAAGACTTAATTTTAAAACGATGAAACTTATCATAATTTTTCTTCTTTTCACAGTTTCTTGAATTCGTTATATACAGATATAACTGCTTAAAATAACAAATGGCTGGACGTACAGACGACCCAATGCCAAGTGCTACACTCGCTCGCGAGTCCTGGCTAAAGATCTTTATGGACAACATGAATCAGTCCACGCGACTGAAGAATGATGGGTCAAACTTTGCGGACTGGGAGGCGGCATTACGGAATGCTGCCATTGCTGACGGTAAGCTCAAGTACTTGACTGAGCCACTACCGACTAACCCAGGCCCCAATGCAGGAGCCAATGAATCATTTGCTTATAGTGATTTCGTAATGGAGGCGGGTGCGATAAAGAACGTACTCATCTTTTCAATGGAATCCAATTTGCAGAGGCGATTCATAGCCCAGGGTGCAAACAAGATTTTCACCACTCTCTCTAACGAGTTCTCGAAAGCTCCGAGGATCGTTAGCTATGAGTATACCTGTCGCTTCTTTGAGGCGAAACTCCAGAAGGGCCAAGCGGTTAGCCCACACATTCTTGCTATGATCGAGAATGTCGAGAAGCTGGAGGCTCTTGGTTGTAAAATCGATGAGAAGATCATTATTGATCGACTGCTTCATTCACTTCATGATGGTTTTGCCCTTTTCAGGGCAAATTACTATATGAATGATATGAAGAAAAGTCTTCATCAGCTCCACTCACTTCTCGTACAGACCGAGAGTGATCTGAAATTGAGTGGGAGCGTGAAACAGGACGTTCTCATGATTAACAACAAGGGTAGGGGTAAGGGCAAGGCTCAAGCTGACCTAGCTGTAGGGAAGCAAAAGTTCAAAAAGCCAGGAAAGGTCAAGAGTGGGCCTGGTGAGACTAGCGGTAGCTCACAAGGCAAGACAAAGAGCAAAGATAACGTGGAGTGCCACCATTGCCACAAGTCTGGGCATTGGAGGCGGAACTGCCCCGTGTATGCTGAAGACGTAAAATCAGGCCGCGTCATTCCTGTTGGTACGTCATCTTTTATTCATATGATTGAGATTAACCATGCAAGTTTCGGAACTTGGGTACTAGATACTGGTTGTGGTTCTCATCTGTGTAATCATTTGCAGGGCCTAAGAAGCATCACAACTCTCGCAAAGGGTGATGTGGACCTGCGGGTGGGGAATGGAGCTAGAGTTGCTGCCGTTTCAGTGGGAACATATGTAATCCAACTCCCTAGTGGTTTTGAGTTATTTCTGAATAACTGTTACTATGTACCCAGTTTATCTAAGAACATTATTTCAGTTTCCGTACTTGATAAGGACGGATTTTCGTTTGTAATAAAGAATAATAGCTGTATTTTCTCTTTGAACGATATGATTTATGGTAAAGCTGTTTCCATAAATGGAATATATGTTTTAGATCAAACCACAGAGATAATGCATGTGAGTAATAAGAAAGCAAAGGTTGGTGACAAAGATCAAACCTATCTATGGCATTGCCGTATGGGACACATAAATGAAAAACGCGTGAAAAAGCTCATTGATAATGGGACTATCTCCCCATTTGACTATGAATCTTTTGGCACGTGTGAATCATGTATCATAGGCAAAATGACTCGAATTTCCTTCAAAGGTGTTGGAATGCGCGCTGCTGACCTATTAGGACTCATACATACTGATGGGTGTGGACCTATGTCAATCAACGCTAGAGATGGCTATAGGTATTTTATCACTTTCTCATTCTGTTCACGGACGATTGAGGAGATATGGTTATGGTTTACTTGATGAAGCATAAAGTGAGTCCTTTGACAAGTTCACAAAATCCAGAATAAGGTTGAAAACCATTTGGATAGAAAGATTAAAGCACTACGTTCAGATCGTGGTGGCGAATATCTTTCGAATGAGTTTGATCAACACCTCAAAGACTGTGGTGTAGTACTACAGTTAACTCCAACTGGAACACCACAATTGAATGGTGTGTCCGAACGGAGAAATCGAACATTACTTGATATGGTTCGATCCATGATGAGTCACACGGTTGTGCCTGACTCATTATGGGGATATGCTCTTTTGTCAGCTGCTCTAATACTTAACCGAAGTCCGTATAAAGCTGTAGGCAAGACTCCATATGAATTATGGAAGGGAACGGTCCCTAACTTGTCCTTTATTCGGGTTTGGGGCTGCGAGGCTTATGTCAAATGGAGACCTGACGATAAGCTCGGCCCACGATCGGTCAAGACATACTTTATTGGTTATCCAAAAGGAATGTTTGGTCATTACTTTTATTCGTCTACCGAACAACGTGTTTTTGTTGCGGCTAGTGCGAAGTTTCTAGAGAAAGAATTTCTCGAGAGCAAGACGAGTGATAGAACCTTCGATCTGTCGGAGGTTCAAGAGCCAACAACCGAGCAACCAATGGAGGAAACTGTTCTTTCATCATCGGCTGCGGTAAATATTCCTGAGGAACCCAGGAGGTCGGGTAGAGTCTCCATTCCTCCAGACAGATACATTGGTATGGTCGAGGAGAATGGGAGAGATGACGTTTTACTCCTAGAGAGTAACGACCCCGCTACCTATAAAGGTGCCATGACCTGTTCCGACTCTAAGCTATGGCTTGAAGCCATGCAATCCGAGATGGACTCTATGTATGAGAATAACGTATGGGATCTGGTTGACTTACCTGATAAGGCTCGGCCTCTTCAGTGCAAATGGCTTTATAAAATAAAGCATTCTGTAGAAGGACAACCAGATACATACAAGGCACGACTAGTGGCAAAAGGTCTCACTCAAGTGCAAGGATTGCACTATGATGAAATTTTTGCACCCGTAGTTATGCTGCGTTCCATTCGGATAATCTTAGCGATTGCCGCTTTTCATGACTATGAAATTTTGCAAATGGATGTGAAAACCGCCTTCTTAAACGGTTATTTGGAGGAGGAGTTGTACATGGTACAACCCGAAGGTTTCATTGATCCTAAAAATCCTAAGAAGGTATGCAAGCTTAAGCGTTCCATCTATGGACTTAAGCAGACTTCTCGGAGTTGGAATCATCGTTTCGACCGGGTGATAAAAGAGAAGGGATTGACTCGATCGGTCGCGGAACCATGGCTTATATATCAAGGCGAGTGGGAGCAAGATTGTCTTCCTAATATTGTATGTCGATGACATACTCTTGATTGGGAATGACATACCTCTCTTAACTTCGGTAAAAGTTTGGTTAAAGAACCATTTCCAGATGAAAGATCTGGGCAAGGCACAAAGAATTTTGGGGATCCGTATCTACAGAGATAGATCACGACGGATGTTATCCCTCAGTCAGGAGTATTATATAGATAAGATTCTTGAGAGGTTCAGCATGACCAACTCCAAGAAGGGGAACCTTCCAATGGTCTCTGGGATGCA
>JAIUZE010045732.1:0-91508 GCA_022085475.1 Heliosperma pusillum | reverse complement strand
TGCTAGGTTATATGTTAGTTATTTGTTCATAACATGAAAAGCATATCATATTTGTTAAGTTTTGTATTTTCCATATACATTGCTTTTATGTTATTCATGTTTTATTAAACTCGACATTTCGTGGCTGGGAGAACTCGGAGTTACTCCCCACTGACTGTGGCTTCCGTGTTTATATTTAATGCGGTTGGCAGGTTTGTGATGCATACATTGGGTACATTGACGAGCTAGCGAGTGAAGTATTTACCTTGGACCTATATTCGGTTCTTAGATTGTATGTTATTATACACTCTTTTATTTCTGTATTTATACGGGAGATATGTCTCCCGTTTCAGATAGTTTTTATGTATAATATTAATTCCGTTTTGTTATGAACCTTTTTATTTATGACACCTTTATTATGCATTCTTATCTTTTATTTAGTTAAATTATTTTTTTTCTTTCCGCAAATTTGAGGGTGTCACAGTTGGTATCAGAGCATTTTCGCTCCCGACGCACGTTTGTGTACCCTTGTATAAATAACTTGACCTTAATAAATAATAAACTTGTGAGATAGAAGGGTAAGATGGGTAGATTAGGATCTATGTTGTAGTCTCTTTGTTCTTGCTAAATGATAAGTACTAATCTGTGTTTTTCTTTTGCAAGATGCCTCCGAGAATTGACAACACGATCTTAGCAGCTCTTACTGTTATTATTCAAAATCAGCAAAATCAACAAGCAAATCCTATTCCTGACCGTGAGAGACACGGAAGTTGTACATGGGTTGCTTCACAACTATCTAGGAGCCAAGCCAAAACCTATGATGGTGAAGGGGATCCCGTCAAACTTTCTGAATGGATTCGAGAAATGGAGAAGAACTTTTCTCTTTATGATGTTCTTGAAGCGGATAAAGTCCGTCTTGCTTCCCACTTCTTAGTGAAGGAAGCTGATCAGTGGTGGTCACTTACTGGCCCTACTTCTAAGTTAGAACCAGATTTTGGGTGGACTCGTTTCCGTGAACTATTGGAGGCGAGGTTCTACCCGGATGAATTGAGACAGCAGAAACTGAAAGAATTCATGGACTTCAAACAAGGAGTTCTCTCAGTTCAGAAGTTCACAACCAAGTTCAACGAGTTGGCTCATTATGCCACTCGGCTTATTTCAAGGGAGGAAGACAAGGCCTTCTTTTACCTAGGAAAGCTTTCTCCTGAGGTGAAGGGCAAGATCAGTAGGGGTGCTACTTCCTTTGTCTCTATTTACAATGATGCCATATGGGCAGAGAGTTCTATTCGGGAGATTGCCGACGAGGCTCGTTCCTCGTATGTTGCTCCTAATTCTTATGGCAAGAGACCATTATATTCTATTTCTCGACCTTCCTTTTCTTCCTCTTTTCCAAACAAGAGGAGAAACTTTCAGAGTGGACAAGCAAATCAGAGAAACCGTCCATTCGTTCCGAGCAACAACAACGATCTTAAGGGTCGTATCTGTTTTAGGTGCAAGAGGCCTAGACATCCCGGTATGGGCTGTTTCAACCAGCCAATTGTGTGCTATGCTTGTCAGAAACCGGGACACCAAGCTAATGTATGTCCTGATAGGAAGAAGATAGCTTCTACACACGCTATTTCTGGGAGACCGAAAGGTCGAATTTTCATCATGAGCCGCGCTGAGGCCGATGCTCAACCAGACATCGTGACTGGTATGTTTTCAATTTAAGAAATACCGTGTTTAAATTATACGGGAACGTCTTTGTCTTTTAGTGCAATGAGACTATCCGATAAAATACCTCTCAAAGCTTCAGTTGGAGAAAGTACTCCTATATCTTTACCGTCCGGAAATGTGTTTTCATGCTCTTATCTTCATTCGGACATTTCTATATCAATAACGGATCTACTTTTCCGGCTAATATCTTTCTTTCTTTCCTCTTTCTATTCGATTTATTCTTTCGAATATTCCGTTCCTTATATGGATTATCATTTCTCTTAGATAGATTACTATAAGCTTTAGTTAGAAATCTTAGGCATAGATAATAGAGTTATTACTTTTACTATGAAATTTTTGAACTAAAAGCTTTTGGAAATGTTTTATGATTTCAAGTATTTTACCATCAAGGAGTGTTGAGACTTGTTATTGGAGACGTTCGATAACTAGTTTTCTCATTTATTGATGCGAAAATGTATCTTTTAAAAGTCTTTGACTTGGAACGTCGATGTTCTTAAACTGGAGATGAGAACCTTCCGTTCCATTGATAAGACCCAGTATTTTTATTACAAGTATATTTTTAACAGTTTCGAAATAGACCTACATATATGTTACTTTCCTTCTTCTAAGTTTCGAGGACGCAACTTTTTAAAAGGAGGGGTGATTGTAACAACCCGAAAAGTACCCAATTTTTCTAGTAAAATTTCTTTAGGATACTTTTCAGCAAGGTTAAGTTTTTAAAATAGAATTTATTGTTTCGAGTCGTATTTTGAAATTCCGAGTTCGTATTTGGAATTTCTGAGAGATTTCATGAAAATCCCGTTTTTAGTCATCTTTGACTTTCCTTGACTTTTTAAGTCGTCTTTGACTTTTTCTTGACTTGTTAAAGTCGTCATTGACTTGTCTTGACTTTTAAGTCCTTCATAAACTTTTCCTTATACTTTTAAGTCAGCTTTGACTTTTCTTGACTTTAATAGTCAACTTTGACTTTCGTTGGACTTTTTCTCCCCGACTCGTCCTTGTAATTGAAGACCGCGAAATTTTATTTAAAAAAAAAAATTTTTATTTATTTTTATTTAGATTTATTTGGATTTAGGAAAATTTAATATAATTATTTTGAATTTATTTGGAATTAAAGAATAACTTTTACGGTTTTAACCCGAACGTCATTTAACTATTCCCGAGTCATCTAAAATCCCGAAACAAACCCGAAACCCAACTTTGGCATGAGTCACACGCCCATGTCATCCTTTTCCACTCACTTTTGGATATTTTCATTATTTTGATTAATCTAATAATAATATCTTAGATATTTATAACTTTATCGATCCGTCAACGAAAATTACGCAAATCGTTTACAAAACAGACCCGAATTCTCACAAAGCCACACGGCTCCTTCCTCTCTAATAGGCCTTGATATTTTCATTTCTTTTGATTACAATAACATAATAGCTTGATAACTGATTTAATTAACTTAATATTTAATCAATTACCGTAATATATTTATTTAAACCGAGTCAATTCCGTAACAACAATTTCAAAACCCGACTCATCATTTTTCTCTATATTACACGGCTCCTCTCCCACCATTACTCACTAACTACCTTTTCATTTTACAACAAATCAACTTAAGATCTAATTAATCGTTCTTCGTCGTTCTTCATTCGTTCTTCGTCGTTCTTGAGCAAAATCATCATAAAACCTTCATTTCTTAATTAAATCCGTCCTAACTTATATTTCTAGAATCTCCTCTTCGCTCTCCATCTTCAAGTACGGTTTAATTTCAAATCCGACAAAATCGTGTTCAACATTTAATTATGGAAAATCAAGTTTAAATTCTAATAATGTTTTTCTTGTCATTTCTTATAGGGGAAGATTTTGAAGACGAGTTTGGTGACTCGTATATTTTAGGAGAAGACTAGAAGACGGGTTTCTTAGTTCTTAGTTCTTATATTTTGGTGCTACTTGATTTTGTGCTAACTAAGGTAACGATTCCGAGTTACTCGACGAATCAATGTTACATACTTTAGTTGTTGTTTATGATTTACGGTTTTTAATTAGTAACATGATAAGTAATCATTTTGATGATGTGGTATGAATTTATGACATGTTTGGTGTTCTTGACATATTTGGATGATTTGTTAATAATCATGAATTTTTGTATGATGATGGTTTAATTGGTTGTTAAAATGGTTGTTTGATAATCAAAACATGTTGGAAATAATTTGGGGTTGTTGGTTGGTGGGGCCGTGAAAGGTGGCTGTTTTGGGGGGCTGGAAACCGGTCCAAACCAGGCCGGTTCAGGCCCGGTCCAGCCCGGTCTGGTTGGTCCGTGTTTGGTCCTTGTGGGTTGTGTCGATACTTGATTGTTTGGTTGTTGTTTTGACGGGTTTTAAATATGTTAAAGCATGCGGGAAATATAAAGAAACGGTTTTAAAAATGTCGACCCAAAACAGGCCCAAACCAGGCCCGTGGGCCCAGTCCAGGCCCATGTATGGTCCGGCCCAAAATCAGCCCGTGGGTCCCTCCCTTGGTCTCGTGACGGTTTTTGAGTTATTGCCATTTTATCGTGGTTTGTAATATTTAGCAAGTGGGAAATATTAATAAGTAAAATATTTAATTAAAAAGGTTTTTATAAAATTATTATTTCTCACATGTTAAAAATTATAATACGAGACCGTAGTTTAATTGGATATCCTTTAAGTCAAGCGGGTTTTTGGTAAGAATCAATAAATTCACATGTTAGAAATAGAATGAAATAACATGAAATGAATGTGATATTCTTATGTTCAAGCCTCGATGGCTAAGACTCTGTTTCTAGCCGGTTTGATCAACCGGGTTTGGTCAAACTAAGATCTAGTCAGCCCCGTTTTGACTGATGACCCGTCGCGGGACTCGGGTCGGGGATTTGTCTTCAGGTAAGGTTTTATTTCATGAATGAATGAATGAGCCTTAGTAGATATGAGGCGATATGATATTTGAATATGATTTATATGCAATTAGTCACATGATAGGAAGTTTTCCCTGTGACTGGTTGATTATATGGTTGGTGTCGTGTTGACTAAGTACCCATAGAGAATTATGAGTATATGGCGTCTTGACCATTCTAATTCTAAATGAGTATCTTGGACCATGACATTGATAGGCCGTACTATCTTTAACGAGCATATGGAGTTTGCCGCTTGATAGCTTTTGTGTTCCCGGCTTGATGAATCTTCAAGTCGGGGCATGGCTGCCATGGTTTCCACTTTGGGAAATGGAGCTAGCTTTAGTACTAGCCAACCCTTTGATGGATCTTCTTAGGGGTACTCATGTGATTGTATCATGGGTCTTGGATGCGATGGATCTTCGCATTTCTCTGGGTCTGCGCAGTCTAGGTTTAGGGTTGAGTCGTATCTTGGACATGTTTCTGAGAGGAACCTCTGAGCTAAGATATGTGCTTTGGATCTGGGCCATGTTAGTAGTGTAACCGCTGAGCCTAGATGTGTGCTTGGGATTTGGGCCATGTTATTAGCTTACCGCTGAGCCAAATATTTAACGTATTCCTCCCTCGTGGTATAATACTCGAGTTACAAAAGTCTCTATTGACTGACTAATAACTTATGCCTAATTTTGTAGAAGTATTGGTCTTTCATGTTTGATGATTCTATGAATCTTAGAAGGTGATGCAAAGCCGGCTAAGGTTGATAAGAGTTTGGATTACCGATTGTTAACTGATTCACATGATTACGTGTTGATTAGGGTTTGAGTGTATCATGGCCATGTTAACGGTAACCTCTGAGCTAGCATACCAGCATCCCTACCTCGTGTTATAGTTTATTATCGGATTCACATGATAGCTTTCATATGCTAGGTTATATGTTAGTTAATTGTTTCATAACATGAAAAGCCTATCATATATGTTAAGGTTTTGTATTTTCCATATACATTGCTTTTATGTTATTCATGTTTAATTAAACTCGACATTTCGTGGCTGGGAGAACTCGGAGGTACTCCCCACTGACTGTGGCTTCCGTGTTTATATTTAATGCGGTTGGCAGGTTTGTGATGCATACTTTGGTACATTGACGAGCTAGCGAGCGAAGTATTTACCTTGGACCTATATTCGGTTCTTAGGATTGTATATTATTATACACTCTTTTATTTCTGTATTTATACGGGAGATATGTCTCCCGTTTCAGATACTTTTTATGTATAATATTAATTCCGTTTTGTTATGAACCTTTTTATTTATGACACCTTTGTTATGTATTCTCATATTTTATTTAGTTAAATTATTTTTTTCTTTCCGCAAATTTGAGGGTGTCACAAAGGACCACCCCCTACCTTACAAGCTCAGATGGTTAAACAAAGGGGCTGAGATCAAGGTGGATAAACAATGTGTTGTACCTTTCTCAATTGGTAAAGGGTATGTGGATGAAAGCCTTTGTGATGTTCTGCCTATGGATGCATGTCACCTCTTACTTGGTAGGCCATGGGAGTTTGATAGGGATGCCATTCATCATGGGAGGGACAACACCTACACCTTTAAGTATGGGAAGAAGAAAATTACCCTGGCAACTTTACCACCTGCTTTAAAGATCAACCCAAACCCCATGAGTGAGGCTTCCAAGGAAGTCATGTTGATAAGTGAGTCAGAAATAGCACAAGAGCTAAGTGAGTTACAACCTGTGTACATCTTACTTGCCAAAGAAACTGGGATGAGCATCATTGATATCCCTGAAGAGGTCAAGACTATCCTAGAAGGCTATGGTGATGTCTTCCCTACTGAGCTCCCTAGTGGACTGCCACCACTTAGGGGAATAGAACACCACATTGACCTAGTGCCTGGAGCTATCTTACCCAACAAGCCAGCTTACAGGAGTGATCCTAAGGCTACACAAGAGCTCCAACTTCAAGTAGGTGAGCTGCTCAACAAGGGCTATGTTAGGGAATCCCTCAGCCCTTGTGCTGTACCAGCCTTGCTTGTACCAAAGAAGGATGGGACTTGGCGTATGTGCATTGACAGTAGGGCCATCAACAACATTACCATCAAGTATAGGTTCCCTATACCTAGACTTAATGATATTCTGGATGAGTTAAGTGGGGCTCAAGTGTTCACCAAGATTGATCTGAGGCAAGGCTACCACCAAGTGAGGATAAGAGCAGGGGATGAATGGAAGACAGCTTTCAAGACTAAACATGGGCTCTATGAATGGTTGGTGATGCCTTTTGGGTTGTCTAATGCCCCTAGCACCTTCATGAGGTTGATGACAGAAGTCCTAAGGCCTTACTTAGGCAAATGTGTAGTGGTTTACTTTGATGACATTCTTATTTACAGTTCAACTAAGGGAGAACATTTGCAACATCTGAAGTTGTTGTTTGAGGTCCTAAGAGAGAACAAGTTGTATGGCAAGCTAGAAAAGTGCACCTTCATGCAGCCTGAGGTCTACTTCCTTGGGTTCATCATCTCTAAGAAAGGAGTAGCAGTTGATCCTGAGAAGGTGCAAGCAATCAAGGAATGGCCCATTCCTCAAACTGTCACTGATGTTAGAAGTTTCCATGGGTTAGCATCTTTCTATAGGAGGTTCATACAAGGGTTTAGTTCAATCATGGCCCCTATCACTGAGTGCATGAAGAAGGGAGAGTTCAAGTGGAATGAGAAGGCTGAAAGATCCTTCAATCTGATCAAAGAGCTATTATGTAAATCTCCAATATTGGTTCTACCAGATTTTAACAAACTCTTTGAGGTTGAGTGTGATGCCAGTGGCCTTGGCATAGGAGCTGTGCTTACTCAAGAGTAGAAACCTGTTGCATACTTCAGTGAAAAGCTAAATGGAGCCAAGCTTAACTACTCCACATATGACAAGGAATTCTATGCCATTGTGAGGGCATTAAATCATTGGGGACACAACTTAAAGCCTAAGCCTTTTGTGCTTCATTCTGATCATGAGGCTCTCAAATACATCAATGGACAGCACAAACTCAACCCCAGGCATGCCAAATGGGTAGAGTTCTTGCAATCCTTCTCATTCTCAAGCAAGTATATAGAGGGTAAGAACAATGTTGTAGCTGATGCATTGTCTAGAAGGTCTGTAATGTTGACCTTCATGGAGCAAAGGGTGTTGGGGTTTGAATTTATGAAAGAACTCTATCAAGAGGACCCAGACTTCAAGCATGAATGGGAGGTATATCAAGAAGGGCAAGTCAAGAAAGGGAGCAAATACACAGCTCAGGAAGGCTACTTATTCTATGGGAACAAACTGTGTGTGCCTAAGGGACCTTATAGGGGACTACTGGTCAAAGAGGTTCACTCCAATGGCCTTGCTGGTCACTTTGGGGTACAGAAGACCTATGACATATTACAAGATCAGTTCTATTGGCCTAAGATGCTCATTGATGTGCAAGATGCCCTCAAGAGATGCAGGTCTTGTCAACTAGCCAAGGCACATTTTCAAGCAGGCCCTTACACACCACTTCCAGTGCCAAACAAGCCATGGGAAGACCTCAGTATGGACTTCATTGTAGCCTTACCTAGAACTCAAAGGGGAAAAGACTCAATCATGGTGGTTGTAGATAGATTCAGTAAGATGGCCCATTTCATTGCTTGTAAGAAGACTGAGGATGCTTTAGGGGTAGCTGAACTATACTTTAGGGAGGTTGTCAAGTTACATGGGGTCCCTAGAAGCATTGTCTCAGATAGAGACACAAAGTTCATGAGCCACTTCTGGAGAACCTTGTGGAAGCTATTGAAGACCAGGTTATTGTTTAGTACTTCTCACCATCCCCAAACTGATGGGCAGACAGAAGTCACTAACAGGACACTAGGAAAGATCTTAAGGAGCATTGTTTCTAAGTCATTGAAAGATTGGGACCTCAGGCTAGCACAAGCTGAGTTTGCCTTCAACAGAGCTCCCTCCAGCAGCACAGGTAAAAGTCCTTTTGAAACAGTTTATGGAACTAATCCTCTCATGCCTACAGATCTAGCACCAGTCAAGGGAAGCAAAGTAAACTATGATGCAAAGAGAAGAGTTGAGCAAATGATACAGATTCATGAGCAAGTCAAGAAGCAGATTGAAAAGTCCAATGAGTTGTACAAAGCTAGGTCCAAGGGGCCTAAGAAAACAAGGGAGTTCAAGGCAGGGGATCTTGTATGGTTGCATTTAAGAAAAGAGAGATTTCCAAACAAGAGGAGAAACAAGCTCATGCCAAGAGCTGATGGACCATTTGAGATATTGGAGAAGATAGGCACAAATGCTTACAAAGTGGATCTACCAGGAAGCTATGGTGTACATGGTACTTTCAATGTGGGAGACCTGAACCCCTACCATGGTGAATCAGATGATGAAGGTGATGAAGATTTGAGGACAAATCCTTTTCAAGAAAGGGAGGTTGCAACGGGAGTATGTGACCAAGACAAGACACAAGCTCAAGACAAGACTCAACATCAAGACAACAACACCATTCAAGACAACAACATCTATTCAGACAACACCATGACCAGTTATGACAATGTCATATTCAGTCCAAGCCACAACCACTTCAAGCCTGCTAAGACAACACCACCACAACCAGAACAAAGCCTAGCCACCCACTTCCCAAGACTAAGCCACAACAAGGCACAGCCAACAGCCCAACAAACCCAACACAACAAAAACAGCCCTCAGCCAAAAACAGCCTACCACAGTCTTTCTAAACAGTGTCCATGGGGGCCTCACACAATCAAAAAAGCCTAACCAACCCTCAAACCTATGTCTTGGGAAGGTCCTCTACAACTTTCCCCAGGACTTCTCTTCCAGGAAACAAACACACAAAGAGTTAGCTTAGGGACAACTCCAGATTGTCCAGATTTCAGCCTTTTGCAGTAGTTAACATGTCACTATCAAACTTTCCTGTTATGATCAAACAAGCTCGAGGGACTTTTAGCATGAACTTTGGCATCCATCCCACTTCAGTTAAGCTCAAGAATCAAGCTTAGAAGTCCACTCCTCCACCAGTTTCAACCTAAACAAACCAATTAAGGCAGATTGTCCCATTAGAACTACTTTTCTACTTTATTGCTTTATGCTGAACAATGTAGCTGTTATTTCTGTTTCTTTTGCAAGCCAATTGTGGCCCTAGGATGTATTGAACGAATAGGATGTAATCTCCTTGCCTATATAAGGCCTTTTCCTACTGAATGAAAGACAGATTTGAAGTAAAACATAAAACTGAAACCTTGTTTCTGTTAACATCTCTTGGCTGTGTGCTTGAGACAACTTCCTTTGCTTTGTGCTTGGAAGTGAGCTTGGATCCTTAGCTGAGTGCTGGGGTCAAGGTTCAACCCTGAACCATTGGCTTTGTGCTTTGGTTAAGGTTCTATCTCTTTCTTTTAGCATTCAGTTCAACAAAAACAGAGCAATTACAAAGTGTCTAACCTTAATTCAATTTGTCATTGTTTAGCTTGTCTTTCTGAATAGTTTCATTGCACTTACACTAACAGTGGGGGATGACAATATTAGTTTTAACTTAGAGCATGCAATGAAACACCCCATGCTAGAAGAGACATGTCATAGGATCGATATTGTGGATTTGCATGTTGATGATTGGCTCCCTTTATGCTTGAACATGGATTTTCTGGAGATCGCCTTAATTTCCAGCACTGCTGAAGCTGGAAGCTCACGGAGTAAGGAAGCAGTTGAGATGGAAAAACTGCTGACAGGAGAGGAATGCAAGTTACAAAAGGTGTATAGCTTAGGTAACCCCCCTAAGGTTACCGAGGTAACGAAACCTAAACTTGAACCCGACGGATGAGCAGTAGTGACAGCTGGTCACTACGCCCCCCATTTTGCAGCTGGTTTGGGGGAGGCTATGTCTATACAGCTGATATTATCTATCCTTGTACTTTCTTTTATTGCATTATCTTTTAGTTATTTCCCCTTTTCCCTTTGTTAGTTGTGTCCTTTAGGTTGCTGCTGTTGGTTGTTGTGTGATTGCTGTGCTGTTAGCGTCACACTGAGGACACTGTGACATTTAGGTTTGGGGGTGAGTCTTTATTTATGTTGTGTGTTTATTTCCGTTGTGTGAAAGAAAAAAAAAATTCATAAAAGTTGAAAAATTTACAAAATCCGAAAACATGTTTTTTATTTTATTAGGTCGATTCTTGGTGAATTGAATAAGAATGATGATAATTTGCATTGTTTCTGCATTTGAATCCCAAATAAGTTGTCCATGTACATTGTTTTGATTTACTACTTTTGAAAACAAAGCTCATAGAACAAGTCTTGATCTTTTTTGACATACCTTATGCAAACTAGATTTAGCAATTTTTGTTGGTAAACCACTTAAAATTCCGAGGTCTGTAGAGCTTCCTAGGCCAGGAACATCAATAAACTGGTCTCATTGCCTTTAGGCTTGAGTGTGGTACTCCTTGTGGAATATGTAACATCAAATTGCATAAGTGTGACATTAGTTTCTTGATACTATGCGCGTTCGTTTGATAAGAGCATGAGGAAAGGTGGTTCTTTTTGTTCAAATAAGCCTCACATAGCCAAAAAGACTTGATTTTATACCCTTATTATTGAGTTCTTTATGTTTAGCCAATTTGAGCCTTTTGTAGCCTGTTTCATAACCTATCTAATAGCTACATTCCTAGAATCTGCCTACCTTTTCGGGACAGTCGCAGTTGCATGTATTTCTTATCTACTTGTCTACTATGGTTGGGTCGGGATTTCAAAAAGAATATCAAATGGGTGTAGCAAGTATATTGTGTCATTTATTCCCTTTGTTGAGAAAAGTTGTGAAGCAAAAGATCTGAAAAAGGAAAAAAAAAAATGATGAAGAAAAAGTAAAAAAAAAGAAAAAAAAAGAGAAAAGAGAAAAAAAATATATGTTGCTTCATTGAATTGTTCAAGGGATAATGAAAGGGAATTTACTAGAGTCTAATGCATTTTTCAGAGAGCAATATCGATATCTCTCTTATGTTCTCAAAGTTTAAGATGATTTCTCTAGTCGGTGTTGGTTTGTGCTAGTCTTGTAGATTTGTTTTGGTAAGTGTCGCTGCGACTACCGGTCTTAGCCCCACATTCCCATACGTGCTTTGGCACAATCCACTTCTATACCTTCACCCATTAGCCTCCCTTGTTGTCCTGATTCATGTGCTTTGTAGCGAATGCGTATTAGTTGGGGAACTTACTATCACATTAGAATGCATGCATGTTTCATAAGTTGAGTGAGTGTTTCTATTTCTTTCTATCTTTACAAAACTCACCCTTACATAAACTTATGAGTGCTTGAGTGAATCTGCGAGAATCCGACAAATTGAGCCTTGCAAGATTGAAAGGTATTTGGTTTTTGTCTGTACTACGGTATCATGTAAAATCTTGGAATATGAGCTGCGTTTTCTACTTTCCCGTGCCTTTGAATTTGTTTTATTGGTACAGCTTGGTAATTACTTTGTTATAGATATGGATAGCTTGGGATTTGTATGTGCATTAACATTAGCTTTGAGTTTTTCATTCACCATTTGTATGTTTGTCCTTGTATAGTGTTGAGTGCTTTGCTTGGGGACAAGCAAAGGATTGGTTTGGGGGAGTTTGATGATCATTATTTATATACATATTTTACGTTTCCCTTAGACACATATAACTAGATTTACCGTCTTTCCTTGCTTATTTCTATGCTATTTTAGCTAGAATATCGATTCTGCCGCTTCTATTATGTTTTAATGCAGATTAGATGCATTTGGAGCTTTTTGAGTAGATATGAAGCATGGCGGAGTCGGATCGTGGAAGGTTAGGCACAGGAATCGAGAACGAAGGAGAAGAAATGAAGAAAATCGAAGAAACGAGCGAAAAGAAGGGATGCTCGACCGAGCATAGTGCCTTGCTCGATCGAGTCGGGCTGAGGGTTGCTCGATCTAGCAACATACCCTTGCTTGATCGAGCAACTTAGTTTTTCGACGGCTTTTTCATATTTTCCTAAACTAGTTAACCTAATTAATTAGATTTGTATTATAAAAGGAAAGCTCGTCTTTCACAATTAGCTATGCTTTTTCATGCTTGAATGCTTTAATATTAGAAAACCCTAATTTAGCTTGCTTTGCCTCTGGATTTTATTCATCAAGACGATTGTCTTTAGTTCAACTTGTAATCGGTATTCTTCAATCTTTCTTTGTTATTCAGTTAATTACCTTCTAGTTCTTTAATTATTCTTTGTTCATCCTTTCATTGTTGTTGATCATGTTTATTTTATTTAATATTGTTGTTATTAATATTGTTATGAGTAGCTAAATTCTTTTCTAGGGTTGAAAGAGGATATAGGATTGTTAGAAGGAGTAGATTAATTAATTGAATTGCAATTCATGGTTATCGTTTGATTATCGTTTTAATTCTAGTTGTTTGATTACTGGCCAGAATTAATTAACTAGTCTCGCAAATTAGGATTGACACCGACCTGGTTAAGACTAAGATAGGTTACGATAATTGAATAAAACTCGTCTAATGATAGCGATCGCTTGTTAAATTTTAGATCTAAAGGGCATAATTGAATCGACCGATCTTGTGACCTTATATAACTTTATTGCATGATGGTTGACTACATCCTTACCCCTGAACAATAATTCTAGTGAACCTGAGACCCTAGACTTTTAATCTTATTGTTTTCAACCTTTTATTATTAGTTGTTGTTGTTTATTATTAGTTGTTATTGTTTGGTATTGTTTGCTATTAGTTATTGTTATTGATTGCTTTTAGACTATAAAATCAATCTCAAAACCCCGAAATTGTTACTATAGAGACAAACCTAGTTTAACAAATTAGAATACTACCGCCTCCCTGTGGATTCGATACCTTGCTTACCGCTGACTATTAGTTAGTTGTGATTTAGGTTTACTTTGATTAAGGAGTCGCGACTTTACCCTTATCAGTACCGGTTTGGGGTATCATCCCCAAACTAGTGGGCAAGTCGAAATCTCTAACAAAGAGATCAAATCTATCCTTGAAAAAGTGGTCTCAAAGCACCGTAAAGATTTGAGTTCAAAGCTCGATGACACACTATGGGCATATAGGACTGCATTCAAAACTCCTATTGGAATGTCGCCTTATAAGTTGGTGTGTGGCAAGTCTTGCCATTTGCCCATAGAGCTCGAATACAAGGCATATTGGGCGATCAAAGAACTAAATCTTGATGCAAAACTGAGCGGTGACAAGAGATTAATCCAATTACAAGAGCTTGAGGAGTTCTGCCTCAAATCTTATGAAAATGCCCAATCTTACAAGGAGAAGACCAAACTCATTCACGACAAGAATATCCTCAAAAGGGATCTCCAATGTGGAGACAAGGTACTTCTATTCAACTCGAGGTACAAGTTATTTCCCGGGAAGCTAAAATCCCGGTGGTCGGGACCATTCTTGATCACCGAGGTAGGGAGATATGTGGACTTCGAGTTGGCAAGCAAAGATGGCCAAAGATTCAAAGTGAATGGGCAACGAATCAAGCTCTACAAGGAAGGTGCTCTCATCGGGGTAGTCGAGGCTTTGTACCTCAAGCCGACTACCCTTCATTAATTCTTGAAAAAAAGAACGGGTTTTGAGAAGTCCCCAAAGAATCACAAATTTGTATATATTTCTAACTCATTTACTAATGCTTGGTATATATTAGTTTTCATGGAAATTGGTTAGATTGACGATAATGAGGTCGAATTTTTGTTTGGCCAATTGAATCATTTATTAAATCAATTTCCCATTACTTAGTTAATTTTCGTAATTTTTGGTGCAAATTCTTGTCAATGAGAGTGTGAGGGAAGGATTTAATGTGGTGTGTGATTGTTTTGTAAGATGAAATGAAGGAAAAATGGAGGAATGATAATGAATAAGCGAGAAATCGAACAAGGGTGAAGAATTTTTGTTCAAAGGCACGAAAAAAGCCGAGTCACGGTCGTGAAATGTGAGTCACGCCCGTGACTAATGAAGCAAAGCAAAGAAAAGGCGGGAAACACATTTCACGAATGTCAAACCCATCTCACGGTCGTGAAACAAGTTTCACGGTCGTGAAATGCTTTCACGGTCGTGAGATGGTGACACAAAAAATACAGAAACTTTGTTCACGGTCGTGAAGCAAGTTTCACGGTCGTGAAATGCTATGAACCGTGATTTTTGATTTTTTTTTCCCTTTCTTTTCTTCCTTCTTATCCTTGTCCTCATGTTGTTCTTTCACCATAAAAACACTGTAACACCCGCAAATGTACCCTATTTTTATAGTAAAAATATTTTACGGATACTTTCCAGCGAAATTTAGTTTTAGTTTAGAATTAAATCTTCCGAATCGAATTTAGAATTTCCGAGTTCGTATTTGGATTTTTCGCGAGATTTCAAGTAAAACCAGTCTTAAGTCGTCTTTGACTTTTTTCTTGACTTTTCCACTTATACTCCCTCATACTACCTCTTCTAATTCATTCACACAAACACAACTCTTCCTTCTTCTCTAAGAAACCCAAATCAAAACCCTATCCTCCATAATCTTTCCAAGCTTAGATTCATCATAACTCGCTCGTTTCTTGCTCAAATTCACGTAAGTTCGTCTTATTCTTCCCCTCTTAGCTTCCTCTATTCGTATTGGTAATAAAATTACCGTCTTTCTCGCTTTTCAATTTATCCGTCTTTCTCAAAGGTGAATTATATTCATCTCTTGGTCGTCTTTGTTTAGGTGGAGACTAGGAAGGCTTAGAAATCGATTGAAGACGCGAAAAGGTAACGGTGAAGGGTTACTCGATATCATTTACGTGTTTTACGTGTTTTCTATGTTTGAAATCGTATTTAGAATATGATTAGTAAGCTTAGGAATTGTGTTATTGTTGATGATTGTTGTTAGTTGATGATTGTTGATGATGGTAATCGATTATTGGTAGTTGATAGTAGTTATTTTTGATAATTGAAAATGGATAATTAAGTATAGTTGTTCTCGGGTTGATGTTGTCCCAGGCGGGTGCCCGGCCGCCTGCCCCATTGGCCGGCTGGGAACTCACTGCACCGACCCTTTTTCATAAAATGATCATATCTCCTTCGTTACTTGCTTGTTTTGGGCTTGTGGCCAATCGTTGGAACCGTAAGAGGATAAGCTATCACCTCAACTTAGAATTTCTGCATTTGCATATCTAGAACTCTAGTTATAACCGTTTGAAGTGGACCCTTGTTTTAGTTAGTTTCCAAACTTGCTTTTTGTGTGTAGAGGTGCCCGGCCGCCGGCCCCCAGACCGGCCTGGAACACGCTGCTCTTTTCCTTGTGATTTTTTGTTTAGGCATGATGCGCGAGCCAGGGTACCGGCCGCCGGTCCTCTGACCGGCCGGCAACACGGCTGCATATTTTTCTTATAATTTCTAAAACTCGTAATTTATAATAGTTCGCATGATTCGTTTATCGTATAATTTTACGTAGTGACTTATAATATTAATGTTTTGAATATATGATATTTCATTCGCTTGTATCGCATGTTTTGTGACGGTTTTTGATATGTCCCACTTTGAGTCGGTTTTACCTTATGTATTTGATGTGATCATTAATTGTTCAGTGTTTTGAACTCTCATTCCCCGGTCATACTTCATACCCGTTAGATTTAAATGTCGGAGCGGTGAAGTGTAACCGTGATGTCGTTGTGCATTTGTTTAGTGGGGATATGACGACGTTGTTAGAAGGCGAACGCAATGCGTTGATCGACCCGGCCGTCAAATGTTGTATCCTTGCGAGGTGGTGTCATTGCATGTTGTGTACTAGCTTGACTTTTGACTATAGATCTCTTTCCGCCTCTTTCGTGTGGTTTAGCCGAATTTGGGGTACTCGACGTCTTTGTATGATCGAGTCTTGGATGTGGGACGTCTTACCACATGTCGAATCGGAACATGTCTTATTCCGAGAGTCTGGTTAGGTTTAGACTAGGACCGTATTATTATCGTCGTCCTACCGAGAGGATTAGAGTCTTGTGTGTACGAAACGTCTTATCGTACATGATTCCGGGTGACGTCTTATCCCGTGAACTTGTTTGTCTAGGTCATGAGTATACGAAACGTCTTATCGTATAGGGTTCCGGGAAATGTCTTATTCCGTGAGCTTCCATTGGCATGTCTTGCTATTGTACATGATGCTAGTGCGTGTCATTTACTGTGAGAGAATATGTTGTTATATTTGTATGATTGGACGGTTGTTTGTAAGTTGAGTTATATGTGAACATTGAGTTGAACTGTTGCATGAAATAGACGATTGGCATGGATTGTTTGTCGAGTCTCAATCTTATCAAACTTATACCGCTAACGGTGAGATGCAAGCCCTAGTGAGCGTATTCGGTTGCCTAAGAGTGTCTTCCCCGAGTCTTTGTATAACATGATGGATTCGGATTTGTATTCCATATGCTCTTATCATTAAATATCGAATTGTCTATCTATTCTTATCGTATTCTCACATGTATATCTATATATGCATGCTTCTACTTTTGTATTTCCTTTTATGTACGTTTAATGTGATATGGCTGGGAGAACCCGGAGTTACTCCCCACTGACTGTGGCGTTCATGTTTTTCATGGATGAACAGGTTGCTTGATTTGGATGGCTTTTTGCGTATGCTATTTTGGGTTCGGGTGTGAGCTAGCGGGCGTTGTCCCTGGAAGATTCACCTCTAGTCGTTAATTAGCTAGTTTGCTAATCACTTTGACATTGTTAACCTTTTGAGAGACTACGTCCCTTATCTTATAGTATTTTGTATTCGGTTTGTAATTTGACACTCCTCGTATACTTATCTTGCATGTATAAAGGTTTTTAAAATACCGTATTTCCGCTTATTATATCACATGCTTGTATGTTTTATATTTCCGCATTCGCGAGGGTTGTCACAGTTGGTATCAGAGCTTATCGCTCCCGACGCACACACGTGAACCCTAAACTTAAATTACTTGACCTTGAAATAATAAATGAGAGATGGGTAGACTTAAGGACCTAAGGTGGTAGTCTTTGGTGTACTTGATGTTTGTTAGGTTCTAATTTGTTTGTTGATTGTGTTGAGTGATGTTATGTTTGTTTGTATCTTTCGTCTTAAGGTGGATCATTGTGTTACTAGAAGAAGTATCCTCTACCGAAGATTTGAAGATTACAAGCCTAATTGAAGTGTATTTCTTCCTCATCCCTATGAATTCTCTCCTCTCGTCTCATGTATTATGCTCTCTTCCTTCTATCAGATTCTTCTTTTCTCTTCCATCTTGTTTGCCCTTGGGAATTACTCTGATATTTTCTCCATCTCCATTGTATCCTTACCTTCCTCTTGTAACCTTTTTGGTGGATGCCATACCCAATTGTTTGTGGTAATATTATTACTTGGATCGGACATAACACTTTGATTTTTGTGGAATTTAGTGATGTTAGATAAATTGGTGATTTGATGAAATGGTGTAGCTTAATTCACCCTATAATGATGATGGGGTTGTGATCTCTAAGGAAAGGTAAGTAAGATAAGTTGATGATTTTAATGCTTGATGCTTGTCATGACTAATGTGGGATAGTTTAACATGATATTTGATGGTGTAAGGTTTAATGAGTTGGCTAAGACTTCTAACCCATATAGCGATTTAATCTTTTGAATTTAGGAGTTTGAATGATGCCTTGAGTTGTAAAATGCTTTTGAGACTAAGTGACTTCTTGTGGATTCTAGTTTATGTGTTAGAGTATAGGCTTGGTGGAAAAGCATTTGGCTATAGTTCTTGGACTTATAGATATGATCTTATCTTATGGTATCAGAGACTCGTTTGAAGTAGTAAGGTTTCGGTAAGTTGACCATATTACTTGAGGATTATAGATATGACCGAGATTCGATGTTGTGAACTATGATGGAAATACCTTGGGACGTTAATGTTGATGTCTGACTTGAGGTTGTACTTTGTTAATAATGAACTCGTAGGCTATATGATGTTGATAATGACGTTTTGTTTGGTGTTCTACCTTGTGGGCCGTAGGAGTTGAAAAGAGATTAGTATGAAGAATTCCTTGTTAGTTCTTCGGTTTTGAAACCTTTGAGAGTGTGTCAAATTTTGGAATTTAGAGAATGTTACTATGCTTAAGTTGCAATTCCGAAATTGGGATACCGTGTTATATGAAAGTATGGATGAATTGGGTTGTAATCTATTTGTTAAATCTAGGTGTACCTTACTCCAATGATTTGTGGTACGAGGGTCCCTTGTAAGAGACCTTTGTTATTGAGATGATTTGCTTTGCTATCGCCCTGAGTTTGAAAAGGGAATTTTGTGGATTAAACCTTAAACCTTTTTCTCGTGCCATTATCCCTTTCCATTTCCTTTCATGCAAGTTCCTACTAAGCCCGATTCCTAGGAAATTGTTTTCTCTTATCTTTTCCTTTGCTTGGCTATCTTCATAGCTATATCTATCCAATATCTAGCTTTTGGCTCCCTGCCTCTAGCGTTCCTCTAGTTTTCGTCCGATCTTATCGCGTTCGTGTTTCCCTCGAAATCTCCTATCGTTTCCAATGTCATGGTGTCATTGTCTTTCCTCTGGTGAGATGATTAGGTTGTTAGCTAGCTTCGTGTTGATTTTGATCATGAATAGGATTGGGATTTAAACCTTAGGATGAATCTGTTGGTGGTATTGTACTCTCTTGGTGGCTTCATTTATTTGAGCTTGCTAGTGTAGTGCTATTTTGGGAATCAAGTTGAGCGAGATGATATTCGTTGTTGTTGAGTATTATATCGGTTGCTTGGGATATCATTTGGGAATTAGATGTCTCTAATTGGTGGATTCTAAAAGAGACTTTGCTTTAGGGTAATTGAGTTGGTACCCAAAGTTTGAGGAGTTTTGTCATAAATGAAAATCGATTCATTTTGAGTTTTAGATGATCTAAATGATTTGAATGGTTGTCTGATTTCCAAGTGATTGGTCATTTGTGGTTTGGAATTAGTAATTCTCTTTTATTCTTAAGGAACCGTATTTTGCTAATGTGACTATTTATATTTGAGGCTTCGAGCATAGTAGTGATCGAATTAAGGATGTTATGGCGTATTAAAGAATTATTATATAACCGATAATGGATTGTGAATTTTCCCTTGTCGTGAGACTTTGGATGAGACTAGTTGGATCCTAGATAATTATGTTTGTTGCGCTGATTGTGTTTTGACTTTCGAGGATGAGAAAGTTCATTGTAAATTTAGGATAATGAGTTTGAAGTAAATTGGATTAAAGGATTTCATGGTAAGTCCTTTACTTTGTGGTTGTTAGCGATCATTTTTCCATAGATAAATATTTTGTTGGTAGTTTCTAGTAAGAGTTTTGATGAAACTAAGAAGATTAGAGTGCGTAATAAATCTTTCATGTGGATTGTTAGTTGTGGAGTCTACCGTGCCGATGGACCTTAGTAGATTCTAATTGGATTCGAATAATTGGGATTTGTTACTCGAAGTTTCGTGATTATGGAATATTTTTGTAGGATTTCTGATGATTGAAAATGATGAGTTGCAAATTGGGTAAATTGCATTCTCTTGAGGATTGGTTTATGAGTAGATTTAGTGATGTCGAATTCTTGTAGATCTTCCTGCTGACTTCATCGTGATTCTTCCTATCCCTAAGAGTTCGATTTGTATCGTTTTTGCGTGTTTAGTATATATTTTGGTACCTTGAATTGTGTGTGAAATGTGCGAGTCGCTCTATGTACGTGTAATACCTTCTTATTTTGCTTTTATCTTTGAGAAAACCTTCGAATTTCCATATCGTATTTCTAATTTTAACTTTTCAAGATAGTCTAAAGAAGGACTTTGTATCCTCTTCTTGGAGAAAATAGATTTCTTTCCCTTTTATATTTGGATTTTTGCGTTTGGTTGGATGTTTGCACTTGTTATTGGAGACGTCTGATAACTAGTCCGGCACTTACTAACGCTTGTTATGATTTTCGATTTCACTATTTCGACATTGATTTGATTTTTGATAGCTGGAGTTCTCGTTCGCGACGGGCATTCTTGTGATTCGTAAATAAAGTTTCGCACTTGTGAAAGTTTCCTTAAACCATTTTCGAGATGAACCCCGTTTCATAAATGTTTCTTTTGTAAAAGTTTTAGTATTAATTTTGAAAACCGATTCTTGTCCTTGATACTTTTATTATCTACTCTCAAGTTTCGAGGACGAAACTTTTTAAAAGGAGGGGTGATTGTAACACCCGGAAATGTACCCTATTTTTATAGTGAAAATATTTTACGGATACTTTTCAGCGAATTTAAGTTTTAATTTAGAATTTAATGTTTCGAGTCGAATTTAGAATTTCGGAGTTCGTATTTGGAATTTCCCCGAGTTTTCAAGTAAAACCCGTCTTGAGCCGTCTTTGACTTTTCTTGACTTTTGAGCCGTCTTTGACTTTCGTTGACTTTTTCCTTCATATACTCCCTCAAACCATAAATCCTTCCTTCATTTTCCACTTACTCTTTCTTCCTCATCAAACCACCAAAAACCTAAACTCCATTTTTATCAAGCTTAGATTCGTCGCTACTCCTTCGTTACTCGCTCAAATTCACGTAACTTCGTCTTATTCTTCCCCTCTTAGCTTCCTCTATCCGTATTGGTAATAAAATTACCGTCTTTCTCGCTTTTTAAATTATCCGTCTTTCTTAAGGTGAATGATATTCATCTTTTATTATCTAATTGTTTGTAGGTGGAGACTAGGAAGGCTTAGAATCGATTAAAGACGCGTAAAGGTAACGGTGAAGGGTTACTCGATATCATTTACGTGTTTTACATGCTTATATGCTAGAAATCGTATTAGAATACGATTAGTAAGTTTAGGAATCATGTTATGGAAGATGATTGTTGTTATTTGATGATTGTTGATGATGAATATTGATTGTTGATAGTTATTAGAAATGGATTATGAGAATTGGAAATGATAGGATTGAATTTATGTTGAAGGCTCACGGGTGAATTGGTAACACATGTCACGGGCGTGAAATACAAGTCACGGTCGTGACTTGTGCAGTTTCACTGCACTGACCCCTTTTCGTAAAATGATCATATCTCCTTTGTTACTTGCTTGTTTTGGGCTTGTGACCATTCGTTGGAACCGTAAGAGGATAAGCTATCACCTCGACTTGGAATTTCTGTATTTACATGTCTAGAACTATAGTTATGACAGTTTGAAGTGAACCCTTGTTTTAGTTAGTTTCCAAACTTGTTGTTTTGGAGAGGTATCTATGTTTCCTATTTATTATGCTTCTTAAACTTGGTCTAATGCTTATGTATCATGTATTGATTCATGGTTATCATAGTTACATTTATATAATGCCATGTTCTCATGTTTTGTGACGGTTTTTGGTATGTTTCCACTTTGAGTCGGTTTGTACAAATGATACGGTTTGAGGCACTATTTTTGTCTTGTGCTTTGTACTCTCATTCCCTTTGGCTACCTACACGTTCAAGGATGAATGTTCGGGAACGGGGAGTATCTTACTGCTTAATTGCCATGTGTTAGTGGGCAATTACGACGAACGTGTGGGAGGCGAACGCTATGCGTTGATCGACCGGCCGTAAAATGTTGTTTGTACTTGCGAGGTGGTGTTATTGCATGTGTAGCGTACCGCTTGTTATGAGGCTGTGCTCTTTCCGCCTCTTCCGTTGAATTGATCTAACGAAATTTGGGGGGGTGGTACTCGGCGTCTTTGTAGACCGAGTCTTGGATGCGAAACGTCCATCGCATTCGAATCTGAAAATGGTTTATTCCGAGACGTTCTGACCAGATTTAGGGACTAGGAACTGGATATTGATATCGTCGTGCTACCAGGAGGAAATTCGTAACAGATACGAAATGGATTGAACGTGATAAGTTCAGGGAAATGCTTATCCCGTGGATGCCTTTTTTAATCATATTGCCATGTACCACGGTGATAGTGCGTTTTCATTTACCGTGAAGATGTCGTCTTTGTGTCGTCGTTCTTGACATGCGTGATTTCATGATTTTCATTCATGGTCATTGCATGATGGGCACCGTCTTCTAGTATGTGTTGTTGAAGGATTATAAAATGATTGAATGTATTCATGGTCTTTGCATGACTTGGCATGGTTTGTTTGTCGAGTCTCAATCTTATCAAACTTATACCACTAACGGTGAGATGCAAGCCCTAGTGAGCGTATTCGGTTGCCTAAGAGTGTCTTCCCCGAGTCTTTGTATAACATGATGGATTCAGACTTGTACCTCTTATGCTCTTATCATTATTTATCGAATTGCCTATTTATCCTTATCGTATCTCACATGTATATTCACATATGCATGATTTTACTTTTGTATTTCCTTTCTATGTACGTTTAATGTGATATGGCTGGGAGAACCCGGAGTTACTCCCCACTGATTGTGGCGTTCATGTTTTTCATGAATGAACAGGTTGCTTGCATGGATGGCTTTTTGCTTATGCTATTTTGGGTTCGG
This sequence comes from Heliosperma pusillum, assembly GCA_022085475.1. Lineage (NCBI taxonomy): Eukaryota > Viridiplantae > Streptophyta > Magnoliopsida > Caryophyllales > Caryophyllaceae > Heliosperma > Heliosperma pusillum. The sequence goes on along the minus strand of JAIUZE010045732.1, from coordinate 68,429 downwards.
GTGTGAGCTAGCGGGCGTTGTCCCTGGAAGATTAACCTCTAGTCGTTAATTAGCTAGTTTGCTAAACACTTGTTCTTTGTTAACATTTTGAGAGACTCCGTCTCTTTGTTATATTCCGTACTTAGTTTGTAATATTTTGACACTCCTCGTTTTATCTATCTTGCATGTATAAAAGTTTTTAAAATACCGTATTTCCGACTAGACGGGGTAATTTCATCTTGACCAACTATGATAGATGGGGTAAATCCGACTAGACGGGGTAATTTCATCATGCTTGTATGTTTTATATTTCCGCATTCGCGAGGGTTGTCACAGGGTGTTTTTGCGAAATGTGAACAAGAGTAAATGGCTTAAAAATGTAGATCATGATAGTAATACTTATAGAAAACGGAATAAAAACCATACTTATGCGTTTTGATGTGACACATACTATAAGGAGAAACTACTCACTCCTAAACTGGGATCGGGTTCAGATGTACCGACCACTGGAGGCTCTACCTTGCAATATGAGTAGCTTGCCAAAGTCAAGATCAAGCTTAATTAAGTCCAAATGCAACTTTCTACCTACTGTGTACAAGACATCCCCATGAATGCATAATTCCTCATATGAAACGAAACATCAGCTTATAAAAACTATAAATTGAGAAATGTAAGACGGAAATGATCTTTTCTTTTTTTTGTTTTTGATTTTTTCGATTTTTTTTCTCGAAAAGATAAACTAATAAAATTAGAAAATAAGCTAAAACTTAATCTAAATGCAATCCTAAATGCAGTAAGTCCTGAATGCAAATCCTCCCCTAAGCTAAAACTTCACATTGTCCTCAATGTGCATGCAATTATAATAGAAACAAACCGAGAAACGGTTGGTAGCACATAGAACAGAGAAACAAGATGAGATGCTAATGGGAAAAGGGGCTAAAAAGAAAAAAAATGGTAAAAATAAAAGAAAGAAAAAGCTTACAAAATGTCGAGCCTCCCCCAAGCGAGTATAAACAAGGGGAGCTCATCATCTTATCCTAAAGGCCACCAGCTACGGCCTCTCCTCTCTGAAGGAGGCGGCTCGAATGCGGATCCAGAAGCATCTGTATAGTAGGTATCATCTTCAGAATAATAACTACCACTAGAAGCAATGATCCCGGTAGGGTTGCTGGCTCCTAAGGACTGGTACTCTTCTATTTGGTGATCACTAAAATCACCTCTATACTCTCCAAAACTCTCAACGCCATAGTCGGTTCCACAGTAATCAGGTCCGGTCTGCTGCACACATGCATCATAAGCAGTACCATACCCCCTTCGGGCCAAGTATAGAAAGACGGGTGGGGAACCTCAGGTCTAATCACACCTTGCCTAGCAAAGTGGTCATAAATGGGGTGCAAAGCAAGCTGCTGGTCGGACTAAATTCTATTAATGGACAAGTTCAAGGCTTCAAACATGGCAGTCACATCGCCCGTATCATGGGTCGACTGAGAGGATGATCCTACCTCAGGGCGGTGGGATCTAATCTGAACAGGGGGGTCATTGGGGGTACTATCCCCAACAGGAAGAAAGTAAGAGGGACGGGGTAAGATAGCCTCACCCTCCTGAAGTTGAGGACACTGCCTAAGTAATGGAATCTGGTTTACCTCAGCGATCAACTTGACCGAATCACGGCCAGCTATCCTCCAAATCATATGTGGGTGAGAGACACGAAACCAATTAAGCTGAACAAAATAATCATAATCCAACCCATTTCCCATCTCGGTGGGAGGTGTAGTCAATGCCTGGAGGTCAGTGGTGGCTTGGTTAAAACCACAAACTCGCATAGCAAGGTGAGTGATAAGACCTCCATAAACAATGGCAGTGTTCTTAGGATTAGTGGCTTTAGTTAACTGAATAGCAAAATAGTACGGAATACTAATCGACCATGGTTCTTCACCATTCACATTCAAGAATCCTCCTAAGATTTCTAACTCTACCCTTCTCACCAAATGAGGCTCAGCTCGGCCCAAAAAGGTCCATCCCATGAATATTTGCCAGATTCTAATGGCGGGATGATGGATATGTTGGTGTGGGACATGTACCCAACGAGAGACAGGGTAAGTAGAAATTGCGCTCCAAACCTGGCTAACATCAAAGCTTTCGGGAGGTGAGGTAACAGTATCCTCAAAGGTGAGACCGAATTGGCTGGCAAAGGTCCCTAAGTCCATACTATAGTCATCATTGAACAATCGGAACCGGACTTGGGGGATAGTGCCTTTATTCCTAGACCTATGCAACTCAAATGAGCTCAAGAATTCAAGGGTTAATTGAGGGTAAGTCTTATAACTAAAGTTCATACTAGCATTCATTCCTAGACCCTTAAATAACACCTTAACATGCTCATAAAGCTTCATGTGTCTTAAAGAAGAAACTTCAAGGAATTTTGTAGTTCTCATACCTTTGCTTTTAATAATGCACCATTTTCGCCATTGCTTGTTTGAACTAAACTCTACATCCGGAAAGTCGGGATCATGCATAGCATTTTGTTCTTCTTGACTCCCGGTTTGATCATCGGCTTCTATCATTTCTATGTCTTCTTCTTGGGCTCTAGTACTTTCTCCTTGGTTGGAGGTTCTTGCCCTCTTTGATCTCCTTATTGTAGGTGCCATTTGCTAATGGAAACTAGTATTAGAACACTTCATCATAAACATAAATTGATAGCATAAGTGTTAGAATACTAAGCTTTAAGCACAAATTCAAGCATAGCTACCTTAGTGAAACATTATCATGCTACCTTTGAGCACAAATTGATGCTCTTAAGCATAACAATATGTCACTAAGATGAGCAACAATACACTTGAATCATGAGCATGGCCACTACTCAAAGGTACTAATGCTAAATTGACATAATAAGAGCATAAGTGCAAATCATAGAGCACGAATTCAAGCACTATACTACCAAATAAGTATGAGTGCTTAGCATATAGTAAAGATGAGTATCCTAATTGGCATATGAGCATTCAAATCATAGTAAGCTAACAAATTAATCACTAACATTCACTCTATATCATGTAAGAAGCATTAGAAATCCAATTTAAACAAGTTTTTCAAGTAAAATCAATAACCCCCAAATTTGGGTTAGGGTTTGTTCATGTTGGATTTATGAAAAATAGAGAGATTGAAGTAACTAAAGTAGAATTAACTTACTTGATAATACTTAGATGTTGCCTTGGATGAACTATAGTGACAAATTTTGTAAGAAAAGACTAAGAAATGGAGGTTTTTGAGAAATTTTGAGCTTCAAGTTGAAGAACACGGGTATATGGCAGCAAGCAAAGGGTAGCAAGTTGGCTTTATAGAAGAAATTAGAACAAATACGAAGCAGACAACTTACCCGATCGGGTATACAGCAATCCGATCGGGGAAGTCTGCTGGTCCGGATTTTGTTTCTTTTTTCTTTACTACTTGCTCTTACCTTTTGGCTATGTCCTTGAACATACTTACTAACCATAATAATCTTGGCAACAGGGGCTAAGGATAGCTCCTTCTCATCTCAATAGGTCCTCCAATTCCAAGTACGAAAAACTATCAACTAAGCATGCATAAAAAAATGAAAATAACAAGTAAAGCGAAAATTGTTTCTAACTATTACAACTCAAAATCCAAAAAAAAAAAGATAGTCCAAATAAAATAGTCCAAATTATTGTCTAATAAGTGGAATAAAGAATGCATAAAAGAGAAAATAAAGAGAAAGACGGGTTGCCTCCCGACAAGCGCATTTTTAAGTCATGCTAGACTTTGAATCCCTCCTTAAGCCTTGTGAAGGGATTTGAGCTCCTTGTAGCTTGATTCGTCCTTGAGTTTTTCATTTACCCTTGCCAACATCCATGGCAATCTCATTCAAAAATACTTCTGAAGCTTTGAATGCTTCGAGGTCACCATCTCCTACACTCCAAGGGGTTGTTGGTGAGGTAAATGGGTTTAAAGCTTTCGGACGATATAAAGTGCTTTTTGGGGTGGTTTCTTTTGGTTGAACGGGACAGGCTAAGGAAATGGTAGTGTCAACATCATTTGAAGTTTTCACTCGGCTTTTCTTTCGCTCTCCCCCATTACTTTGGGAACCTTCCCCACTTTCTTTTTGTGAATTAATTGATAGGTTTGACATAGTGGTTTGAGGTTTAAACCTACGGTGAAAAGCGATGACGATCTCTTCCCACCCCATTGGTTTTGTGGCATCCTTTAAACGACGGGTGAACCACCGTTTAGCTTCTCCCTTTAATGATAAAGGAAAGAGAGTTTCTCTAATTTGGTTTTGGGTGATTCCCTCCCTCATAAAAGTTTGACACAATTCACAAAAGGTTTGGATATGGTGTGACGGGTTTTCATTTGGCTTACCACTAAATTGGTTACCCTCAATGAGAGCAATCAAAGTCATATGGACCCTTAGGATCCCACTAGCAAGTTCAAAAACCCGGTACCTTGGATCTTCCTTTTTTAGCACCATTTTTGTCAACCTACAAGAAAAAACACAAAAAGGAAAGTTAGTGACGATTAAAGGTACGGTTGCACCTAAAATTGGTAGAATTTTAAACAAAAATCAGCAATACATAGATAAACAAAACCGTGCTCCCCGGCAACGGCGCCAAAATTTGATCGGTTATGTCGCGGTCCCGATACAAAAATAATTACCCACACTTAGGCTAACAACATAAGGAATGTAATTAGGGAAGTAGGGTGTCGTTCCTCAGGGAGTACGTGTTAACTATGAATTGCTATGGAGTGAATTTCATTTAAGTTCGAGTCATTTGAGGTGGTTGTCTAAACTACTAACATAAAATAAAATGACAAGTATGTAAATGAAGATATTTAAATGACAAGTATGTAAATTGCAATAAAATAAATCTAATCTAATTGACGATAATTAAAATGACAGGTATTGAAAGGCTTCCTAACTAAAGTAATAAAATGACAATAAAGTAAACTATCTAAGAATGATAATAAAATGACGGTAAAGTAAACTAACTAAACAACGATAAAATAAACTATCTAATCAAATTGATATAGTGAAAGAGAAATTCATGTAAAACGGTTTAAAAGCTTTATTGATACCAACATTAGAATTACTACGATTGTCTAAGCCTTGTAGCGGTATATTCCTCTTGGATTCGTACCGACTTTTTAATGGGTCCTAACGTCCTCTCAGCATGGTTAGGTCACTAAACCCCTATTGGTAGTCCTAATTCCCATCCCAACTCTCGTTTCTAAGACGGAAATTGACTAATACAAACAATTGTTCATGGCCACTAAACAAAGTTATAGAATTTGACACAACCAAAGGAAGAAACAAACTAGGTAGTTCTATTGGTATCGACTCTTCTTTTAATCCATTTTAACTAGCAAATCATTTCAATATTACAATTTTATTTATTGTATTTACACAATGGTAATCTTACAATGTTATATCTAATTTATGTGATTAAGTAAATTAAGAGGAAAAAGATGTAGGAAATCAAACTATGAAATAAGAATGCTATAATGATTAGGGTGATCATACTAGTAATGATTCTAATGATAAATTTCATGATTATATGATTAGGAAAAATACAGTATGATATTTTAAACAATATTTCGGTCTTGATTAGATTACTTTTAGATGAGTTTCCTAACACCAATAATATGAGAACAATACTAATTAGATTAAAATTCATGATGAAGATTGCATAAGTAAAGGATAGAGAATTACCGAGATTGAAATACGATTATATAAGAATGAAAGTAAAGAACAAATATCCAACCCGATGTAATGACAAATACTTATTGAAACACTAGAGAAGTACTAGAAAATTACTGTAAAAACTAGTCTAGAATTGCATAAACTATGAACTAAAACTTGTATAAAAGAAAGATGTAATGCTAGGTTGTGAGTTGTGTGAGTTGTATTCTAAGTTGTGTGTTTGATTCATGTTTATTTGTGTGCTAATCCTTGGCTTTTATAGGGCTGCATGGCTGCACATCCGCTTCCAAACTCATACCCTATTCAAAGCCTTTAAGCACTCCATTTAAGCTTGGTAGAAGAAGAGCCAAGAAACGTTCATCCGCAAACATACCCGATCGGGTATGTGGTAATCCGATCGGGTATGTAACCCAGATGGATTTTTCCGTCTCTTCCAATTTCGTCTTTGGGCACGGAATCCTATGCCTTGGTCTTGGTCAATGTAATACGTAATTGGGCTTGGGCTAGTCCTCCTTTGACTTGGGTTGATGTTTTCCTTTGAGAAACAAAGTCAAAGTCCAAGATAAGTCCACTCGAGGAAGGATGTAGCGGAATCATAGTCAAATCGTGAAATGGCTATCATCGGTTCCTTGAAAACTCGTATTCTAGTGCCTTTGCTCCATAAAGTAAGAAAATATAGCAAAACCGCTTCATTTCCTATAAAACGAGTCAAAGCACGCAAAACAACTAGAATAGCAATATTAGCTCGTTAATCACGTAACAAAGTGCATAAATCATGTAGAAATCGAGCTAAAACGGGGGATAAATTAGTACAAAATATCACTTATCAACCATAAACCTTGTAGGCAGGGTCAGCGTCGTTTGAACCCCACTATGCAAGAGGTAGTTAGAAAAGATGTGCAGAAATTGTTATATGCAAGGATCATATATGCTATTTTTGACTCAAAGTGGGTCAGCTCTGTTCAGGTAGTCCCTAAGAAAGGAGGGACTACGGTCGTCACTAATGAGAAAAACGAGCTCATATCCACTAGACTAGTGACATGGTGGAGGATGTGTATTGATTATAGGAAGCTTAATGTAGCTACTAGGAAAGACCACTTCCCTCTTCCCTATATTGACCAAATGTTAAAGCGTCTAGCGTGTCATAAATATTTTTGTTATATAGACGGCTACTCGGGAATCTTTCAGATCCCCATTCATCCTGACGATCAGGAAAAGACTACTTTCACATGCCCTTATGGTGTCTTTGCTTACCGAAGAATGCCTTTTGGGTTATGTAATGCCCCCGCCACCTTTCAACGTTGTATGATGGCTATTTTTTCCGATTATATCGAGTCTATTATGGAGGTCTTTATGGATGACTTCAGTGTTTATGGGACCGATTTTGATAGTTGTTTAGCTAATCTGACTAAAGTCTTACAACGTTGTGAGAAAAGTAATCTTGTGTTAAACTGGGAAAAGTGCCACTTCATGGTAACTGAAGGGGTGGTACTTGGTCATTTGGTGTCTGGACGAGGCGTCCAAGTGGATAAGGCTAAAGTGGAAGTAGTTGAGCAATTACCGTACCCGTTAAATGTTAAAAGTGTTAGAAGTTTCATTGGTCATGCGAGGTTTTGTCGCCGTTTTATTAAGGATTTTTCAAAAATTGCTCAACCATTGACTAAGCTTCTCCATAAGGATGCCCCGTTTGTGTTTAGTGATGAGTGTGTTAAGTCTTTTGACATGATTAAACAAGCTCTAATCTAAGCTTCTATTATCCAGTCTCCTGACTGGAATTTGCCGTTTGAGATAATGTGTGATGTCAGTGACTATGCAGTTGGGGCTGTTTTGGGGCAAAGGAAGGATAAGGTGCTACATTCAATCTACTATGCTAGTAAGACTTTGGATGGTGCGCAAGTTAACTATGCTACCACTGCAAAAAAAGTTACTTGCGGTTGTCTTTGGTTTAGATAAGTTTATAGCCTATCTAGTGGGCTCTAAGGTGATAGTCTACACTGACCATGCAGCCCTTAAATACTTCTTGGCTATGAAGGAAGCCAAACCTCGGCTTATTCGCTGGATCTTGTTGTTACAAGAATTTGATTTGGAGATCCGGGATAAGTCAGGTGCAGAGAATGTGGTTGCTCACCATTTGTCTCGTCTAAGGTTTGAAGGGGGAGCTTCCATCCCCATTGATGATTCGTTTGCTGATGATCATCTCCTTGCCATTATCATGGAGACTCCGTGGTTTGCCGATTATGCCAACTTTTTGGTTGGGGGAATTATGCCTCTGGGTCATTCTTATGCAGTGGGGTTTTTATTGGCCGACTATTCTCAAGGATGCTACTACATTTGTCCGTTCTTGTGATGCATGTCAACCGACGGGTAATATTTCGCACATGCATAAGATGCCTCAAACGGGTATTTTGGAAGTTGAGATATTCGATGTTTGGGGTATTGACTACCAAGAACCATTCCCATCTTCCTATGGTAATCAATATATTCTAGTAGCAGTCGACTATGTCTCCAAATGGGTGGAAGCTATCGCCACTCCCACTTGCGATGCCAAAGCAGTTGTTAAAATGTTTCAAGAAGATCATATTCCCGCGATTTGGGGTTCCTCGTGCTCTCATTAGCGATGGAGGAAAGCATTTCAATGAACGTCATCTTAACACTTTACTGAAGAAATATGGCATTACACATCGTCGGGGAATAAGTTATCATCTACAGACAATTAGCCAGGTGGAGGTTTCTAATAAGGAGATTAAGTCTATCCTTGAGAAATTTGTGAGTAAATCCAGGAAGGATTGGAGTCGTAAGCTCGATGACACTTTATGGGCTTACAGAACTGCTTTTAAGACTCCAATCGGTGCTTCTTCATACCGGTTAGTCTATGGCAAGGCGTGCCATTTACCGGTAGAACTTGAGTATAGGGCTATGTAGGCCATTAAAGAGCTTAATATGGATCCCTCACTGGTGGGTGAGAAACGACTTATGCAATTGAACGAGCTTGATGAGTTTCGATTGCATGCCTATGATAGTGCTCGGGTTTACAAGCAGAAGACAAAGAAGTGGCAAGACAAGCATATCCTGCAGCGGAAATTTAACGTTGGTGATAAAGTATTATTATTTAAATCCCGTTTGCGTTTTTTTCGAGGTAAACTTAAGTTCAGATGGTCGGGACCGTTCACAGTTACCGAGGTGAACAAGTTTGGGCCAGTTACGCTACAAACTGACAAGGGTGAAATTTTCAAAGTCAATCGTCAACGCTTGAAGATCTATTATGATGGAGCATTTATAGGAGTGATAGAGGCCGTCAACCTTTTTACTCTTGATAAATCACCATGACTTTGAGGTAACACGGTCGTGCGGGACCGATATAAACCAGCGCTACCCGGGAGGCAACCCGATATTTACTTGTACTTCATTTGTAAATTTTATTTCAAATAGCTTAGTTGTTCATGTTATAGGTTAATTAGATTTAGTTTGTATAGTTAATATAGGTCTACTTTATTGAGTGAGGTGAGGGAGCGATCTAACAATTTTATTGAGTGCTTGCTGGTAATAAAATTGGAAGTCGCCTTAAGAATGAAACGAAAGAAAGAACAAAAATAAGAAAAGGAGCAAAATTCCGGAATTTCTAGGGTTGCTCGATCGAGCACACCTGGCGCTCGATCGAGTTAGACATACACCCACAAAATCCGAGAAACGAGCAAAAGTTCAAAATCTAGAATTTTTAGGTTGCTCGATCGAGCAGCCTGACTTGCTCGATCGAGTCGGCCGGTTCGACCAGTCCAGGCCTTAAAATCAGGTTTTCCCCAATTCTTTTTCATTCTTCTTCCTTATTTCGTCACTTTTGCTTCTCCCTCACCCATATTCTCTTAATTCACTCATTCAAACTCACTCCAATCATCAATTAATCATCATATTAGCATCAACAATCATCATTCTACTTGTTTTAAGTTCAATCTTTGAAGAAATTGGTGTTTTTGCTCCCTTATTTTGCCCAAAACGTGAATCTATGGTTTGCTTCTTATTCTTCAATTTTGTGCTTTTAATTATTGTTTGTTGCTTCCTTGCTTCGTTCTTTAGTAATTAATCACTCTTAAATTGCTAATTGCTCCGTCTTACTTGCGTTTTAGACTCAAAATTAATTTTTTTTCAAATTAGGGTTTGCTAAATCCGTCTTTTTGAGCATATTGTGGTGTTTGTGTGCCTTATTTACTTCAATTCGTAATGTCTAGACAAGTAGGAAGTAGCAAGCAACGTAGAGAACCCCGTCTAATTCGACAACCTCAGATAGAAGCGATTTCTAGTAACCCCACTTACCCATGGATCATTTTTAGCACACATGACCAACATGATCACTTTGCTATGCTTATGGGTCGTCCTATGGACCCTACTCTTTGTGTGTGCCCTACCATTCTCGGTTCACTCGGTTTGGGTAATGCTATTTTTGATATGTTTGACCAAATTGGGTTTGGTGGGTTATATTCCCTCAATGAACTTTCCTATCGACCACTGGCACTTGAGTTCTTTAGTTCCTTCGATTAGGACGAGGTAAATAGGTGTGTGTCTTTTCGGTTTCTCAATAGGGATTTTGTGTTGTCGTATGCTGAATTAGCTAATCATTAGGGTCTTTCTCTTGGTAATGATTATGCTTTTGTTGTTATTCCTTCCGGCTTTCAGACCGTTGAATATTTTTCTCTTTTTACTGGTCTTCCTGAGCCGCGTGTCAATGCCATGGCGGTCAATGATGTGCAACATGTTAGGTTCATATACCTACTCTTAAGACTCTTCTTAAGATTAACTAATTAACTCAATAATTAGTTGTTCAAGATCTAGTGCATGCAAAACATATATAACAAAGATAAGAAGAAAACATTTTCCTCAAAATGGTTTTGGACAAAATGGGCACAAGAGTAAGACTCCTTCTTACTCTTGTTCTTGAGCTTAAAGATAAGGATGAACTTCCAAGTTCCAAGTGTAGGAACACTCCAATAAGTTGCACCCAAGACTATCCCTTAATCTCTCAAATATTAGCATACTAGTATAATATATGAGATCCCCTTAATATATTCCTAATAACTCTAGTACTACTCTTAATAATATTATTAGTAATCTATGAACATGAGTTGTAAGAAAAACTTCATAAGTTTTCCTTTTAGAGTGAGAAGTAGTAATGTACAAAAATGAGATCAAGTTAGTGGTAAAAAAGTAGAAAACTTCTTCTTATTTCATGCACAAAACCGGCACACACATGGGGAGTGTAGAGCATGCTTTCAACTTTTTGTGTTTACAAGAAAGTAGCTTATGCCTAGGTGTAGGTATGTAATTATGTTGTTTTAATGTTAATTAGAACAACAAACAATACATTAAACCTACCACAATAGTACCAAAACCGGTGCACCCCTTTAAAATGGGTGTCCATTTTATTTTGTGATTTTGTCATTTGTCACATATGTGATATGTGACATGTATAATGATCTTATCTTATAAATGTGCATTTAACTAATTTAAATGCAATTTCACAACGAATAAATTAAACTTAACATTTTAAGTAATAATTTATAATCACATATATATAAAATGGGTCATCTCATATTTGGTTAATATAATCTACAACTAATTGTAATTATGATCAACCAATCATGCTTATCTCAAATGTTTCATAAATATTAAGCATTCTAATATAACAATTATATTATTGAATCTTATTTAATCATAATACAATAAGATATATTTCTCACTCGCAAACTCGTTTTGTTTAAGGGATTAATTAATCTCTATAGCTATACAATTAATTAACTTTCATAATTAGGGAATCGTCCTTTAGGTGTGACCTCAAGGGATCAACTGATCACTATCGTCATACGACAGTAATGTCAAACTCTAGTAAGCCAATCATTACCGATTAATGTGGATCTGTTGACTATAATGTTAATCATCCCTTTGTATTCTCGTTAATGAGATTTAATTAAGTGATCGCACTATTGTTGAGGACACACACTCCAACTATCTCCCACTTGTTCGCAACAAGTGTGCGTCACCAATTCTCTTGTCCTATTTTAATCTCCCACTCAATGCAAGGTGTTTTGCAGGTCTTACTTGCACGTGACAATATCTAAAGTGTTTTCCTCGATCTGGAGAGTAGCTGTCTGACCGGAATTATCTACTGTAGATACCTTCCGAGCGTGGCCACGCATTTCCAGTTCACTACTCCTCGAATGGCCTTGAGATATTGGATAACCCTGACAAGGGGTTGGACAATTCCTATCGCACTATTCCCTTCATTCACTCACATTCCTTCATGACCCAATAATTAATTGCCCATTCACCCCTTTTTACAAAATGGCTTGGGGCAAAAATCAAAGTCAATCAGAAACTATGCCGACTTGGGCGAATATTCTCTAGTCTAAAGAATTGACTAAAAAAGAATACTATAGTAGCTCTCGCCACGACCAGGCTTTATGAATTTCCAGAACTCTATAAGCGGTCACTGCCCGATAGAGTGTCCCATACAGTCTGTCTATGTGATCGACTAGTCATCTCATATGACTCTATGGCACTTGAACTTGCCATCAATCGCATCACACTCTAGTCACTTCGAGACGTCACCTCATGTAAGCAACTAGGGGCCAATGCTATGTTAATCCAGTTAACTTTAATAGAGTTCAAAGTTGTCACTACAACCTATTTGGATATAACAAAGCACAAAAATGAGTTCTATAAACTCAAACGATAAATGGGATTATCATATATGAGCAATCAACACAATGTTATTGCTTCATATCATATAATCTAAAGTATACAAGTTCCATGACACTTCATGGTCCTCTTGTCTAAATGCAATAAAAGCTTGGATGATGGATATATACTATGTATCCATTTGTTCCAACTTTATGAATTGCTTCTTTTCTTCCCAATCATCGTTATTCCCAATAACATGAAGTTTTCAAAGTACACTTCTAGATCTCTATCTAGAGTTGGGGTCTTTAATCTTGAAAGATGCTCCCACTAGTTATCATGATAACCACGTGATGGGTATCTTGGTGGAAGGGTCTACTCATTAGATTCTTGTAATCCACCTCATCCTCATCATTATGTACTAAGACTTTAAATGTAGAATTTTCAATGATTGACACTTCAATCATCCCTTTTTTTTATTCGCTTTTAATATAACAAAATTTAGCCTTGGATTTTGTCAGATCCTTTACAGGTTTGGAAACTTGAGTTTGTGCGACACTTAACACGTAACTAAGTTATTAATACCAAACACAAGAATAAACTCATAGTTCTCCTCGAGAATCTCATGAGCATTCTTGAAGGCTATCCAATGACTCTCATGTGAATTACTTGTTGTCAACTTGTCATGCTCCAAGCATATAACTTATCAAGGTATGTGCATATTTTGGCAAATATGATTGGCCTAGTGGCGGAAACATTAGCAATCATGTTTATCCTCTCTCATCTATCACCATAGATTTTGGATACCTACTCCAAGTCTTTCATCTAGAAATGATTTCCCAAACACTCCTCCACGGAAGGCAATGTTAGTACATCATTCCCAATGACCAATATATCTCCTACATACGAGGCATGGGAGATATTCTTGCCTCAGATATAATATACTTCTTCCAAGTTTTTCATCTAGAAATGATTTCCTAAACATTCCTCCACCGAAGGCAATGTTAGTACATCATTCCTAATGATCAATATGTCTCAAACATACAAGACATGGAAGATATTTTACTCCCACTAATCTTCATGTCCATACATGATGATTTTTCACTCCCACTAATCCTCATGTCCACACATGATAGATCTAGCTTTCACTTAGCTACATGCATTAAACATGGCTCTTCGACAATTCGAGGAAACCATTCTCTCATGTTATGCAGTGATTATTACAACCTCTCAAATGCTCTCTTAGGATCACACATTGATCTCCTAAGTTTTATACGACAACTTGTCAACTTCTAAATGCCTATTTAGAAAGGAAACTTTAAACAACTCTTTGTCACTTTGTCATACATATTCTTTCAACGAAGTGTAGATGCAATAATCTTGGATCTCAAAGATGGTTATATTTTAACTTATATATAATACTTTACAATAAAGTTTTATTCACCCTAGGGAGGTCCAAACCTCCCTAAGTAATTTTATATGTATAGTATCCATCTTGTATTCTTAAGGCTCTTATGCAACAAATTCGAATTGGAAATTATAACCGCCAATCTATATATCATAATTATTACTTTCAAAAAGTAGATATTTTCACTATAAGCTTTCATTATAAGCTTCCGACCTTGGATGACTTAAGAACATTTTATCTTGTCTTTGTTTGTGGCCTATTTTCTCCCACTCTATCCTTTAGTAAATACGCTTATTTATGTGAAGGATAGCACCATGAGCCACAAACAGTTTTGTTTGTTTAGGTGTAAATGAGAAAATTCTTGTTAGGATAGCTTCATGAGCTCTATTCCTTAGTCACAAACAGCTTTGTTCTCCATGTATAAGTGGGGTATGATGCTCGTATTAACTCTTATTAACTTTAAGCGATCTATAGTAGACTTATTTGTTTAGACTTTAGTATTCTAGCTTCTCTATAGACTCGCTCTATTTAAGCAAAATACTTGGACTCTTATCCATGTCTTGAACAAATTTATGATTCTTAACCCTTCCATAGCTAGTATGGAGTCTAATTGGTGTTTGAAAGATCTTATCTTGGAGCTTATAAGGATTGAAAATCCCCAAATGTGAGTTCATTAACTCGATGTGACTATGCAATTGATCTTTCTTATTTCAAATAAGTTGTGATACTTAGTCACAAGTCCATAAGTAAGAATCCAATTCATAACTTAGGTAATTATAATGATTCAATCATTATATTTTCTCATATGATCAATTTGTCACAATACTTTATGTTTAAGATATTAACTTTGTATAATGAAAGGTTTAGAACATAAATTCCACAAACATAATGACTTGGGTTGAAAACCAAGCTATTATTATATAGTACAACAATTGTCCTTTAAATAATAGAAATAATAACCAGTTTCCATGTCTAACACGGAAATCAATAGTTCCAAAACGACATTCAAAATAACTAGAAAGACAAATAGCAAGAATGCCAAGCTAATCCTTAGGTTTCCTCTATGTGGTGGCTACCTTAGCTCCCTCATCTTGGAGATTCCCTACAGCTTGCTTGCTTTGTCTTTCTTCTCATGCCCTTAATCTAATTAGGAGGATGAGAACTACAACTTGTATCAAAATACCAAAGTTGAGATTAATATCAATAACATAAACATCCAGGAGAACTATTATTTTTGGGAAGAACTCGTCCAGCCTTAATATCTCTAAAATATATGGGGCGATTACGTTTCCAAGAGCCTATACCATTACAGTAATGGCACTTGTCGTTGGAGGTGACACTCTTCTTAGATTTAGAATAACTATTCCCAATAGCCTTTCTTTGTCCTTAGAAGGCGTGGGCTTGTTCCCTTTGTGTGCACTCTTCTTGAACTTCTCTTTGCTTTTGTCATTTGATGTTCAAAACATCTTTACTAGTGCTAGCATGGTAGCCCATATCACGCTCGTTTTGCACAACCAATTTGTGCAACTCATGTAGAGTCGTGGTGACGTTTTGCATGTTGAAGTTCACCCTAAAATTAACAAACTGTGACAACCCTCGCGAATGCGGAAATAGAAAACATACAAGCATGTGAAATAATATGCGGAAATACGGTATTTTAAAAACCTTTAAACATGCAAGATATATATAACACGAGGTGTGTCAAAATGTTACAAACTAAATACGGAATTACAACAAAGAGACGGGGTCTCTTAAAATGTTAGCAAAGAACAAGTGTTTAGCAAAACTAGCTAATATCGTCTAGAGGTGAAAACTTCCAGGGACAACGCCCGCTAGCTCACACCCGAACCCAAAACATCATATCCAAAAAGTCATCCAATGCAAGCAACCTGTTCATTCATGAAAAACATGAACGCCACAGTCAGTGGGGAGTAACTCCGGGTTCTCCCAGCCATATCACATTAAACGTACATATAAGGAAATACAAAAGTAAAATCATGCATATATAGATATACATGTGAGATACGATAAGAATAGATAGGCAATTTTATAGATAATGATAAGAGCATAAGAGGCACAAATCCGAATCCATCATGTTATTGAAAGACTCGGGAAAGACACTCTTAGACAATCGAATACGCTCACTAGGGCTTGCATCTCACCGTTAGCGGTATAAGATTGATAAGATTGAGACTCGACAAACAAACCATGCCAAGTCATGCAATGATCATGAATAATCAATCATGAAATCACGCATTCAAGTATAACAACATAAAGACGACATCTCTCACGGTAAATGAAACGCATTAGCATCGTGTACATGGCAAGTATGATTAACAGGCATCCACGGGATAAGCATTTCCCTGAAACGCATACACGATCACATTTCGTGTATGTTCACTAATTTCCTCCGGTAGGACGACGATAATAATACGGTCCTAGTCTAAACCTGGCCAGACTCTCGGAATAACGTGTTCCGATTCGACATGCGATAAACGTTTCGCATCCAAGACTCGGTCAATCATAGACGCCGATACCCCAAATTCGGTCGACATTCACGAAAGAGGCGGAAAAGAGCTCTAGCCACATAACAAGCGGTACGCTACATGCAAATAACACCACCTCGCAAGTATACAACATTTGACGGCCGGGTCGAACAACGCATGGCGTTCAACTCCCAACAACGTCGTCATATGCCCCTACACATGCAATTAAGCAGTAGGATACCTCTCCGTTCCGACATTCCAGCCTTATGAACGGGAAGGTAGCCAAGGGAATGAGAGTACAAAGCACAAGACAAAATAGTGCTCAAACCGTATCATTTGTGAAAACCGACTCAAAGTGGGACAAATCGAAAACCGTCACGAAACATGCGATACAAGCGAATAAAATATCATATACCCAAAACATGAATATTATAAGACTCTACGTAAAATTATACGATAAACGGATCATGCGAACTATTATAAATTACGAGTTTTAGAAATTGTAGGAAAATATACAGCCGTGTTCCAGGCCGGGCAGGAGACCGGTGGCCGGTGGGCCGGCTCAGAACACAGGGCAAAATTCCAAAATCATAGAAAAACAGAGAAAGTGGTCCAGGCCGGTCAGTGGACCGGCTGCCGGTCAACCGGCACAGAGCCCCTCTTCATACAAATCCAAAATTTCCAAAGGTGTTACTGATGTGTTCCCAGCCGGTTGGCAGACCGGCAGCCGGTCGACCGGCCAGGAGCACCATTTCACCCGTGAGCCTTGCTCACTTAACCAATTCAATCCAATTCTCATATATACTTCTAATAATCATTAACAATCAATATATATCATCAACATTCATCATATAACATCATCCATTAATCATAGCATGATTTCTAATCTTCCTAATCGTATTCTAAATACGATTTCTAGCATATAAACATGTAAAACACGTAAATGATACCGAGTAACCCTTCACCGTTACCTTAAAGCGTCTCTACTAGTCGTCAAGCTCCTCTTCTATAAGGAAATAGTCTTTATCGGGATCTTGGAGGTCACCACCTACAAATAGATCGTAAAAAGATGAATAAAGTTCATCTTGAGAAAGACGGGAAATTTGAAAAGCGAGAAAGACGATGATTTTAATATCTATACGGATAGAGGAAGGTACGGGAAGAAGAATAAGACAAACTTACGTAAATTCTATCAAGTAACGAAGAAGCTACATAAATTCAAAGATCGATATCAAAGAGGTAAAGTTGAGATTTCTTAAAGAGGAAGAAATGTGTTTGATTTTGTGTTGAATGAAATATTAGGTTAAGGAGGGAGTTGTGTGAGTTATGAAGGAAAAAGTCAAAGACGGTTTACAAAGTCAAGAAAGTCAAACTCGACTCAAAAGTCAAGAAAAGTCAAACTCGACTCAAAAGTCAAGAAAAGTCAAACTCGCCTTAAGACGGGATTTTCATGAAATCTCACAGAAATTCCAAATACGAACTCGGAAATTCTAAATTCGATCTCCGAAACATAAATCCAAATTAAAACTTAAAATTACTAAAAGATTCGTAAGATATTTGTCTACTAGAAAATCGGGGGGTTACATTTCCGGTGTTACATCACCCACCTTTTAAAAAGTTCGCCCCTCGAAACTTGAGGAAAATAAAAATTTACCTTACTCGAAAAGACTCGGATATTTACTACGCATAGAAGCTTCGGTTTCCCAAGTCTCTTCTTCGACATTAGCACTTCTCCACAAGATTTTCACCAACGGGACTACTTTACTTCTCAACTTTCTATCCTTACGATCTAGGATACGGATCGGCTTTTCTTCAAAGGATAAATTCGGTTCAAGCTCGGGCAATTCAACTTGAAAGACATGGCTTGGATCACTTACATACTTTCTCAATTGAGAAACATGAAAAACATTATGAACCTTAGCCAAATTCGGCGGCAACTCCAACTTATAAGCAACGGCACCAATCCTTTCTACAATATCAAAAGGTCCAATGTACTTCGGGCTCAATTTACCCTTAACACCAAACCGTTTAACACCCTTCATTGGAGATACCTTCAAGAATACTTTATCACCAACCTCAAACTCTAACGGCCTTCTTCGGATATCGGCATAAGACTTTTGACGGTCTTGAGCGGCTTTCATTCTATCACGAATAACCTTCACATTATCAATGGTTTCAACAAGAACATCGGGGCCTAAATCACGATTGTCACTCAATTGATTCCAACAAATCGGACTCCGACATTTCCTTCCATAAAGAGCTTCATATGGATCCATCTTGATAGATGCATGATAGCTATTGTTGTAAGAAAACTCCACCAACGGTAAACTCTTTTCCCAACTAGACTGAAAGTCAAGAGCACAAGCCCTAAGCAAGTCTTCTAAATTCTGAATAGTCCTCTCAGTCTGACCATCCGTAGCGGCATGAAAAGCAGTACTCATCAACAACTTACTACCCATGGCCTCTTGTAAAGCTTTCCAAAATCTCGAACAGAATCTCGGATCTCGGTCGGATATAATCTCCAAAGGAACACCATGGTATCTTACAATTTCATCCACGTAGGCTTTTGCTAAACGATCCAAATTCCAAGTTTCTTTGATCGGAATAAATCTAGCACACTTGGTCAATCGATCAACAACAACCCAAACGGCATCTTTACCACCAACGGTTCTCGGCAAAGCCATAACAAAGTCCATCGAAATATATTCCCACTTCCATAGCGGAATATCTAAAGGTTGTAGCAATCCACCTGGTCTCTTGTGTTCAATCTTCACTTGTTGGCAAGTCAAACATCTTCCAACATAAGAAACAACATCACCCTTCAAGTTCGGCCACCAAAACTGTAGCTTCAAATCTTTGTACATCTTATCACCTCCGGGGTGAATAGAATAAGGGGAAAGATGAGCTTCATCATAACTCGCTTCCTCAAATTAAGAGCATTAGGAACAAATAAACGACCATGGAAACGAAGAACACCCTTCATTATCAAACTTGAAATCTTTACCTTTACCTTCAAGAATCTTGGCTTGGATAGACTTGTAGGTAAGATCATCACCTTGGCTTTCACGGATTTCACGGAGAAACACAGGCTCGGCAATCATAGCACCAACATGAACAAATCCACGCTCTACAAATTCCAAACTCAATCTTCGAAACTCGGCACAAAGATCAACAGGTAAGACATGCAAAGCATTCAAAGCATGAGAAGCTTTCCTACTAAGAGCATCTGCAACAACATTCGCCTTTCCTTCATGATACAATAACTCAAAATCATAATCGTTCACCAATTCCAACCATCTTCTTTGCCTCATATTCAACTCTTTTTGAGTAAATATGTACTTCAAACTCTTGTGATCGGTGAAGATACGACAATGAACTCCAATTAAATAATGTCTCCACACTTTCAAAGCATGAACGACAGCGGCCAATTCTAGATCATGAGTAGGATAGTTCACTTCATGAACTCTCAATTGCCTTGAAGCATAAGCCACCACCTTCCTATTTTGCATAAGAACACAACCTAAACCCATTTTTGAAGCATCACAATAGACATCAAAGTCTACTCCATCTTCAGGCAAAGTCAACACCGGAGCGGTAGTTAACCTCTTCTTTAACTCTTGAAACGCTGCTTCACAAGCTTCATTCCATAGGAATTTGGTTTCCTTCTTCAACAACTGAGTCATAGGCCTAGCAAGCTTAGAGAAATCCTTGACAAATCTTCGATAATAACCAGCTAAACCAAGGAAACTTTGAATCTCTCTAATATCAGTCGGACTCTTCCAATCAACAACGGCCTCAATTTTGGAAGGATCCACCATAACACCTTCTTTAGAAATTACATGTCCAAGAAAGGACACTTTAGGTAACCAGAACTCACACTTAGAGAACTTAGCATACCACTTCTGACGACGTAGAACACCCAAAATAATCCTCAAATGAATAGCATGCTCATCTTCGGACTTGGAGAAAATAAGAATATCATCAATGAATACCACCACACCCTTGTCAAGATATTCACTAAATGTGCGGTTCATTTGATCCATAAAGATAGCAGGAGCATTCGTCAATCCAAATGGCATTACTTTGAATTCATAATGGCCATACCTCGTACTAAAAGCGGTCTTTGGAATATCAACATCTCTAACCGGAATTTGATGATAACCAGATCTCAAATCAATCTTCGAAACTGTAGAAGCACCCTTTAATTGATCAAATAAATCTTCAATTCTCGGTAAAGGATACCTATTCTTGATTGTAATCCGATTCAACTCACGATAATCGATACACAACCTCATAGAACCATCCTTCTTCTTCACAAAAAGAACAGGAGCACCCCAAGGCGAGGCACTAGGTCGAATACAACCCTTTTCAATCATATCATCCAACTGCTTTCTTAACTCTTTCAATTCAGAAGGAGCCATACGATAAGGAGCTTTGGCAATTGGACCAGAACCAGGGACAAGATCAATAGAGAATTCGACATCTCTCTCGGGAGGAATCCCGGGCAAATCTTCAGGGAATACGTCAATGAACTCTCGAACAATAGGCACATCTTCAATACTTGGCAAGGAGGTATTTGAAGAAGTCACAACACACAAGAATGCTTTGTAACCTTTTCTAACCATACTTACCAACTTCAAAGCAGAAATTAAAGACACACCTTTACGGGGATGAGATCCCTTATAGGTTACTCTAACACCTAAAGGACTCTTTAAGAAAATCTTTTGATCACGACACTCGAATCTAGCATGATACATAGCTAACCAATCTATACCTAAAATAATATCAAACTCTCCTAGAGGAAACTTAAGGAGAGTTGCGGGAAATATAGAACCCGAAATAGATATAGGTACATTTGGATAAAGAGTAGAACAAGAGATAATATCTCCGGATGGTAAGGATATGGAAGTATCCTCACTAGATGTCGGTTTGATAGATAACTTATTAGCATAGGTCGATGACACAAAAGACATTGAAGCACCGGTATCAAATAAAATAAGACACGGTTGCTCTAAGATTGAGAACATACCAGTAATGATCTCAGGATGAGCGTCGGCTTCGGCACGGCTCATGACAAATATTGAACCCTTAGGCTTAGGAGGAGG
Organism: Heliosperma pusillum; assembly: GCA_022085475.1. Lineage (NCBI taxonomy): Eukaryota > Viridiplantae > Streptophyta > Magnoliopsida > Caryophyllales > Caryophyllaceae > Heliosperma > Heliosperma pusillum. The sequence goes on along the minus strand of JAIUZE010045732.1, from coordinate 47,072 downwards.
AGGGGGCAACTTTCGATCGGGGCAATCTTCATAACGATGACCACCCTTTTGACAAAAGTAACAGAGATAAGGTCGGTTTGAACAAGGCACACCGGGATGGTGTGGTTGCCTACAACGGTTACATTGACGACCTTGCGCTTGAGCTTGAGGAGCATAAGGCCTATGAACTACATTTGAAGTAGCTCTAGGAATAAAAGGAGAAGGATTTCTTGCATTGGAAGAAGGATTAAACCTCCTCTTGTTAGCATAGGAATTAGAAGAAGACGGAATAAACGGCCTTTTCCCAAAAGCATTCGGCCTCGGAGCATAAGAAGGAGAGGGATTATTCATTAAAGCTTCATCCCTTATAGCCTTCATTGAATTCTCGGCCCACAAAGCATCATCATAAAGATCTCCAAAGGATGCGGTACCCCTTCTCACCTTACTTTGAAGCACGGCATTCAACTTATTGCGATAATAGAAAGCACGATCTTCATCATCACGAATAAGCCTTGGCGCGAAATGAGCGAGTTTATTAAACTCCGTTGTAAAATCTTGAGCCGATAGGTTGCCTTGCTTAAAATCTATGAATTCCTTGAGCCTTTGTTGTTTAAGCTCCTTAGGGTAAAATCTACCCTCCACAAGAGCCTTAAAACAAGCCCAGTTGAAGTCCTCTTCAAGAGTTGCGGTGGCACTTGTGATAGCCCACCAGTTGTCGGCTTCCCGCACTAGAAAGTGCTTTGCAATCCTCACTTTATCCTCTTCCCGGACTTGGTAAAGATCAAACTGTTTTTCCATCTCCCGGAACCAGTCGGATAGCTCCGTAGGATCAGGCTCTCCACCATAAGGCACGATCTTACTCCTTGCAATTTGACCCGCCACCCATGCATAACCACCTTGTTGATTGTCCTCCCTTCTAGGGTGAACTTGGTTGGCATTAGCTAGAGCGGCATCTTGCTGATTCTTCAGCACTTGAGCAAGAGCCTCCATCATAATATTATCAGCTGAACGCGGTCTAACCATCTTCATAAGAAACAAAGATAAATTAAGTTATCCTATCAATTAGCATAAACAAATAGACTACCAAATAAAGTCCTTAACTTCTACCCAACTCTCTCATTTATTATTTCAAGGTCAAGTAGTTTAAGTTAGGGTTCACGTGTGTGCGTCGGGAGCGATCAAAGCTCTGATACCAACTGTGACAACCCTCGCGAATGCGGAATAATAAATCAAACAAGCATGTGAATAATATGCGGAAATACGGTATTTTAAAAACCTTTAAACATGCAAGTTATATATAACACGAGGTGTGTCAAAATGTTACAAACTAAACGCGAAAATATACAACAAAGAGACGGGGTCTCTTCAAATGTTAGCAAAGAACAAGTGTTTAACAAAAACTAGCTACTATCGTCTAGAGGTGAACTTCCATGGACAACGCCCGCTAGCTCACACCCGAACCCCAAAATATCAGATCCAAAAAGTCATCCATAGCATGCAACCAGTTCATCCATGAAAAACATAATGCCACAGTCAGTGGGGAGTAACTCCGGGTTCTCCCAGCCATATTACATCAAACGTACACATAAGGTAATACGAAAGTAAAGCATGCATATATATATATACAGGTGAGTTACGATAAGAATAAATAGGCAATACGAGATATAAAGATAAGATCATATAGAAATCAAATCCGTAACCATCATGTTATTCAAGACTCGGGAAAGACACTCCTAGGCAATCGAATACGCTCACTAGGGCTTGCATCTCACCGTTAGCGGTATAAGATTGATAAGATTGAGACTCGACAAACAACCATGCCAAGTCATGCAATGATCATGAATACTCAATCATGAAATCACGCATTCAAGTATAACAACATAAAGCCGACCTTTCTCACGGTAAATGAAACGCACTAGCATCGTGTACATGGCAAGTATGATTAAAAGGCATCCACGGGATAAGCATTTCCCTGTAACGCATACACGATAACATTTCGTATATGTTCACTAATTTCCTCCGGTAGGACGACGATAATAATACGGTCCTAGTCTAAACCTGGCAAGACTCTCGGAATAACGTGTTCCGATTCGACATGCGATAAACGTTTCGCATCCAAGACTCGTTCAATCATAGACGCCGAGTACCCCAAATTCGGTCAATAATTCACGAAAGAGGCGGAAAAGAGCACAAGCCTCATAACAAGCGGTACGCTACATGCAAATAACACCACCTCGCAAGTACACAACATTTGACGGCCGGGTCGATCAACGCATAGCGTTCAACTCCCAACAACGTCGTCGTATGCCCACTACACATGCAATTAAGCAGTAGGATACCCCTCCGTTCCGACATTCCAGCCTTACGAACGGGAAGGTAGCCAAGGGAATGAGAATACATAGCACAATACAAAATAGTGCTCAAACCGACTCATTTGTAAAAACCGACTCAAAGTGGAAACATATCGAAAACCGTCACCAAACATGTGATACATGCGAAAGAGATATCATATATTCAAAACATGAATATTATAAGACTCTACGTAAAATTATACGATACACCGATCATGTGAACTAATATAAATTACGAGTTTTAGAAGTTGAAGGAAAAATGTACAGCCGTGTTCCAGGCCGGGCTGGAGACCGGCGGCCGGTGGGCCGGCTCAGAACACAGGCAAAACCAAAAACAGAGGAAAGGGGTCTGGGCCGGTCAGTCGACCGGCGGCCGGTCGACCGGCTCAGACAATCATACCCAATTCACAACTTCAACACTGATGTGTTCCAGGCCGGTGGAGGGACCGGCGGCCGGTGGGCCGGCCTGGAGCACCACCTCATACAAATTCTCAATTTCCAAAGGGGTTTCTGATGTGTTCCCAGCCGGTGGTCAGACCGGCGGCCGGTCGACCGGCTGGGATCACTTCTTCACCCGAGAGCTTCCAAAGCTCAACCAATTCATTTCACAACTCAATTATACTTCAAATAATCATCAACAATCAATATAATTCATCAACATTCATCATATAACATCATTTACTAATCATAGCATGGATTCTAATCTTCCTAATCGTATTCTAATACGATTTTCTAGCATATAAACATTAAAACACGTAAGTAATACCGAGTAACCCTTCACCGTTACCTTTGAGCGTCTCTAATATCGTCAAGCTCCTCTTCTATAAGGAAATAGTCTTTGTCGGGATCTTGGAGGTCGCCACCTACAATTAGATCGTAAAAAGATGAATAAAGTTCATCTTGAGAAAGACGGAAAGTTTGAAAAGCGAGAAAGACGATGATTTTAACATCTACGCGGATAGAGGAAGGTACGGGAGTAAGAATAAGATAAACTTACGTAAATTCTATCGAGCAACGAAGAAGTTATGCGAATTATGAAATCGAAATCAAAGAGGGAAATTGATTTCTTAAGGAAGAAGAAAACTAGGTTTGATTTTGTGTTTAATGAGATTTTAGGTTAAGGAGGGAGTGTGTTGTGAGTTGTGTAGAGAAAAAGTCAAACACGATTTCCAAAGTCCAGAAAGTCAAACTAGACTGAAGACGACTTTTTCATGAAATCTCGCAGAAATTCCAAATACGAACTCGGAAATTCTAAATTCGACTCGGAACTTAAAATTATAATTTAAAACTTAAAATTATTGAAAAAGTTTCGTAAAATATTTCTACTAGAAAAATAGGGTACATTTCCGGGTGTTACATTAGGAGAACCCCAAGTGACTCCCCACTAACTGTGGCATTCCCTTTTTTAATGAATGAATAGGTTGCAGGTTGATATTTTCATGGGGGTTTTGAGGAGTGAGCTAGCGAGCGTTGTACTTAAAACGATTGACTTTCGCATTATAGTTTATATTAGTTCTTATTATTTTATTTGTGTATTTATCAAGGGATCGAGATCCCTTGCATTTATTATGCGAAAAATTAATGGGAATAATCCAAACTTTTGGCCGTATTCCACCATTAATCCATAATCTATTTAATCCCACAATAAAACCATCTATTACTCCCCCCTTAAAAGTCTAAACCGGTTGTAAGGGTTACCTATCCAACCGGTTAAGCCACTTATTTATCTCTTATTTTCATTCATGTTTCCTATTTCACTCTTTTACCTCTCTTACCTCTTATAACCTTAATCATTTCACTCTCTTATTTTTTTTATAGTGACTTCATCTCCTCTCCTTATAATACACCATCATCATCTCTAATATTCTCTCCATACCTTTGTTTTATTTACGCCATAATCATCATCTTCATCTACGCCGTCACAGTGGCAAGTAATTCCCCTATCTTTTTTTGTTTTATTTGAGATTTGTAATTAAATTAGAGCCTCAGTAATTTCTTCAATTAAAATTTGATTGTGTATATGTTCATATTTAGGGAAATCCTTGGCAATGTGTAACTTTGAAAATATTTTATGGAGGGACATTTAAAAGGAGTGATTCGGGTGGTATTTGTTATATGGGTAGAATGAGTAGGACTGTGGGAGTTGAGAAAGATGAGTTTTGTTGGTTTAATTTGTTAGAAGAGGCTGAGAAATGTGGTAATTTTAGGAGGGACGTTGATTGCATATACTTTATGAACCCTAATTCTGGTATTCAGAGGGCTTTAGATGATAAAGATGCGTAAGTAATGTGTGAAATTGCAGAGACTCATAGGGTTGTAAATGCCTATATTTTGTTGGGTGTTGATTTAATGAAGTTAATGGAACTCATTGAGGAGTTAAGGGAGCCAGAAGTAGTTCATATTTCTCAAAAATTGATGCCTAGAAGAAAGGCAGAAGTCAACAATAAGGGATGTAAGACTTCTGAAAAGGAGGGACCACCACACTCCACATAACAAATGCCTCCTTTTTTAGAAACCTTAAAATTCTCACTCAGTACCAGTTCATTAGTATCAGTTCATTAGTATCAGCCCCTTCTAGCAGCCTAATAAATACCTCGCGACAAACTCCTCCTAAAAAAAACCCCAAAGTAACTCCCTTTAAAAAAACCCTCCAGTAACCCCTTTAAGAACATCACCTAGATTCAATAAGAATAAAAATGTTGAATGTGTTGATAAGGGCTCTTATGACATAACTGACATAACGGTAGCTGATATGTTCTCTGAATATGAGGAAGCAGCTGACAAAGCACCAATAGTTAGTAATGGAGAGAGTGATGAGGATGAGATTAATGATCCTGGGTATGAGCCTAACTATGAAGATGGATTTGTTGATGATGAGGATGGTGAACTAGTATTAGAATCAATTAATGAAGAGGGATTTGTTGATGATGATTTAAATGAGGTTGGTTCTGATGATTTGAATGAGGAGTTGGAACAAATATTGGAGAAAGAATTGCATCTGGTGACTCTTCTGATGATGATGAAGTTACTGAAGCAAGAAAAAAGTTGAAAGATTAGAATTCTAAGGCTGTCAAAGTTGCACAACAACTTCAATTAGAAGCTGAGCCTAGGTTAATGAGTGGGCAAGGTTCAGATCAAGTTCTATTTGTTAATGAGAAAGAGATGATTTTCTAAGTGACTATGATGAAAGAGGAGATGAAATCCATATTCCATGAGAAAGTGAGGAAGAGTCTAGGCCTGGTCATAGGATCAGATCCAATATCCCTACTGTGAATGAAAGAACTGACTTCACCAAATTGAAGTGGTGTGTAGGTATTAGGTTTCCAAGTAGAGAATTATTTAGGGATTGTGTCACTAGATATGCTGTAGCTCAGGGTAGGAATCTGACATTTGATATAAGTGATAAGGGTAGAGGAAGAAGGCTAGGTGTAAGGTGCATAGCAGGTTGTCCATTTAAGATGTATGGGAGCTGGGATAACAAGAGTGCTACATTTCTGGTCAAATATGTGGACCCTGAACATTCATATAATAGAACAATGGAGAGCAATAGGTTGTTGAAGAGTACTTGGTTAGCAAATCAATTCTTAGAGGTGTTTAAGGCAAGACCATATTGACCAGCAGCTGATATTATTGAGACTGTTAGAAGAGCTTACAAGGTTATAATCAAAAGGGGTTATGCATATAAGGTGAAATAACATGCACATAGAATGATACATGGTTCCATGAAAGAGCATTACAACAAATTGGGTGCTTATATTGCTGCTCTAAGTCAGGAAAATTCAAGTAGTTTCTTCATTCAGCTTGGTCATAAAACCTGCAAGGCTGCAATTACACCTAACCCTCCCGTATGCCAGAGATTCTTTGTATGCTTTGATGCTTTGAAGAGAGGTTCGGTCATAGGGTGCAGAAAAGTGATTTGTGTTGATTCTTGTTTTCTAAATACCTTTTTGGGTGATAAGTTAATCATTGCTGCATGTAAAGATCCCAATGAGAAAATGTTCCCCCTGGCATGGACTGTGGTAGAGGGGGAGAACAATGATAGTTATGAGTGGTTCTTTCAAGAACTGAAAATATGCTTGGGTGAAAAAAGTGGCGAAGGTTGGACAATAATTTCTGATGAACACCAGGTATTGTTCTTTCTCTCTTACTCTCTCTTATCCATATTCTATTTTATTCACATTGACATGAAAATGATATTCTGGATTATCTATACACTATTTCATGAAAGTGATATTCTGCCTTATCTATACATTCCCACTTGTAGAGCATCTTAACCATGGTGGCCAAAGAATTTCCCATGGCTGAACACATGCATTGTGCTAGGCACATCTTTTCCACAAGCACAAGACATTTTAGGGGGATGACATGAAAATGATGTTCTGGACCTGTGCTAAAGCTTACAATGAAACTGACTTCAAGGATGGCATAGATGCTTTGAGGGAAGTAGATCCTAAGGCAACTGATGCATTCCTTGCCTCCAAACCCTCCCTCTTTTGTAGAGCATTCATCAACACTCATACTACAAATGATGTCATAGTCAATAATATGGCGGAGACATTCAATGCCTACATTATAAGTGCTCGTACAAAGCACATTATATACATTCTTGAGGAGATTAGGGTGACTTTGATGCAGATGTTAGTTAAGAAAAATACAAGAAATGGAGAAGAAATGTACCTTGGTCTGTCCTAGGGTACAACTTAAGCTTGATAAAGAAAAGGAAATTGTTGCAATGTGCATTCCTCTGCCATCTAGCCCTACTGTATACCAGGTAAATCATGATATTGACTCATTAACTGTATATTTGAATGCTAGGACTTGCACTTGTAGAATATAAGATTTGACTGGTATCCCCTGTGGACATGATGTCTCTGCTATATTTGATATATATGGGAAAGCTGAAGACTATGTCCATGATTGTTACAAAAAAGAGACCTACCTTAGGGTATATGGTGAATTTATTAGTCCATGCCTAGGTGAAAGACATTGGCCTAGGGTTCACCAACCACTAAACCCCCCTTCAATAAAGGTAGGTCCAGGCAGACCAAGAAAAAATAGGAGAAATGATCCATTTGAGGATCCAAAAAAAGGGTAAGATGACAAAACCTGGGATGGAGATGAGTTGTTCAATTTTTAAGTCTACAAATCAATAACAAAAGGAGGTGCCCTGATAAAGACAAGTCTATAGCCACTGCTCAGCCATCTAAAAAAGGAAGGGGAAGGCCTAGAGCTGCACATAACTTGCCCTCAATCACTGAACCTAGAGCTGCACCTACTGAAGCATATCACCACATGACTGCTTAACCAACAAGGATAGGTAGAAATAGTGCCAGAGGTGGCAAGGCTGGCAGAGAAGGAAATGGTGGCAGAGTTGGCACACCTAACAGAGGTGGCAGAGGAGGAGATAATGGCAGAGGTGGCATAAGTGGCAGAGGAAGAGATAGTGGCAGAGGTGGTAGAAGTGGAAGGGTAAGTGATAGGCTATCGCACACCTAATCAAAGATAAATACCCTAGACACAAATGAATGTAGTAATAGGGGTCGAACACAAGGAGACAAGAGTTTATATACAAGTTGTTATGGGGTTAATTCTATCAAAGTCGGTCATCGATTGGTTTGGTTGGGTTTATGCAACAATAATAATAATAAAGGAAGAGTCTAGGAAGGTCGAGTCACACATGCAAAGTAGGAAATTGATAATAATGATAATTGTTTAGGCTAAAGACACTCACCTCTCGATATTAGTGTCAACCATAGATCGGGTCCTAACGAACTCTTGCTTCGGCTAGGTCGATCTACTAACACATGCTTAGTCTAATTCAATTCCGTGCCTCTGGACTTATAGAAAGAATTAACGAACTTAATCAAGGATTATGATCAATAATCAAAGACTAACAATACAATGCAAGCATGTGATAGAAACAACTATTTGATATCATAACCTCTCATTTCAACAATTGCAAATATTATTTATGCATGGCTTCCCGAATTTCCTAGACAAAGTAATACTCTCGCATAGTGATAACTAATATAATAACAAATGATAAAGTAAACATGATAACTAACTAATAATGGAAACGACAAAGGAAATAACAAAACAATACAATAAATAGAATTACCTTAACAGAGGAAATAAAACTTGGAATTGAAGAACACAATGGAACAAAATAACTTGCATATGAACTTGTAATATAAATTGAAATACTTAAAGACTTTATTTGTAACAACTAATGAAAACTAAACTATTCTAAACCTAATCTAATGACTAATGATATTATGTAAAAGAGTGTTTTTAGAGTGTCGAATGCTGTCCAAGATGATGCCCTATTAACGGATTAAGGCTCCTATTTATAATAAAATAGGAGCATAACGTAACCACGTAGGGGAGTCAAACCCCGATCGGGGAAAGGTTACCCTGATCGGGGCCGTGGGTATCCGGGTTTTTGTCTTAATTTCGTCTTAACTTCTTGCTTTATGGTGATGCGGAATCTAATGCTTGCATATTCATGAGTCCATCTAAGGCATCCTAGGAGTAATTTGGCATCCAATGCAAGCTCTTATCTTGGGATTTTACTTGGACTTCATTTCTTTATTTTCAAACCAACCAAAGCTGGTTTCTTCATGCTCGGGATTTCCAATTTCTTCCTGAAACGCCCCTATGCCTCCCGGAACACTTTTTCGTGATCAAGACTTGCTCTTATTAGCCTCGTGAACTTGGTTGAATGCTAATTTGACGGGACAACGCTACCGAGTGCTTTATTTCCTACAAAATGCAATGAAAACACCTAGAACACATAATTAGCTCATAAACACATTAATACAAATGTAATAATCAAATAAACCGAGCTAAAATAGGGAGTTAACTATATATAAAATGGACTCATCAGTAAGTTACATTATTGTTTTACTTGTTGATTGTTGAATGTTAAAAAATAGTGATAGAGGTGGTAGCATGTTAATATTCCTTTGAATAGTGCAGGTACCACAAGGATTTGACATCCTCTTTGATGATCATGGCAGTGCTTTCACTAATGTGAGTATCTTGTAGATTTTTGTTGATTAACAATGCTATAATATTAGATGAAAGCCAACTACTTACCATGCATTTATATATCTATTAACTGTCTATTTACAGATCTCAAGGGGCATAACTTCTCTTCAACAACTACAAACAACAACAAGCTACCCCCCAACTCAAGCTTCTGTTAACCAAAACGTTTGAAGAGATGTAACATTTGCTTGAATTGTAACAGTTTGGAATGTGAACCAGACTATGTAATATATTTAAGTAGAAGAATTTGAAAAACTTATGTTTTGTAATAACATTTTGAATTAGACCGAACTATGTAATTGTAAATCATCCTGAAATTGAACCAAACTATGTAATGGTAAATCATCCAGAAATTGAACCTTATGTAATGGTAATAGATTTCATTTCCTTAAAATGAGCTTGTATACATTGATACATTTTGGTAAAGTTCTTATGAGTACCGTTTTCCTACATCTTCAATATTAAGCATACTGCGAAAAAAAAACCATAAGATAACTAATCCTATCAAAGCAACATTTTCTCCATTTCTTGCCTTTTTACCTTCAAGTTTCAGCTGCAACACTTCATTCTTCAGTTTGTCTTTCTTCATCTTCATTTTCATCATCTCGTCTTCGTGACATTGATGATGGGTATAAGGACCTTCTCCAGAAACATCATTGATTAAAGCAAAGAAACCGCAATTATTATTCTACAACAGTAAAACAACGAAGAAGACGATATTATGGTCATAATTTTTAGGGTTAGGATTTTTCATAAAATAAGAAGGATCCAAATAAGAAATCAAATTACTAAACTTACTAGACATAACGAACACCCATAGAACTTTCTCTCTTCATTTTGCCTCTTCTTTGCAGTACGCAGTACTGGCTTAATCTGACGATGGAAATAAACAACTTTCAATGACTTTGAAAAACATGAATTTGAGGAGGAGGATCCGCAATTCATTGTAGATAAAGATAAAAAATTAAAAGAGAGATATGGAAATCAATTGCAGATTAAGATGGAGAAAACAAGAAGAAAAAGGGGCCCCACCAAGAGTTTTTAACCAGAATAACAAGTCAGTAATAGGCCTAGTTTAGGCCTTAAAGAAGGGGAGTAATAGATGGTTTTTTTGTGGGATTGAATAGATTATGGATTAATGGTGGAATACGGCTAATAGTTGGGATTATTCCCATTAATTTTTCCTTTATTATATTACATTTTTGTATAAAATGTTTCTTAACCATGTATTACTTTTATGATTTAGTGACACTCGCAGTTTACTTTTAAAGTTTTAAAATTCTCGTATTTTCCGCTCCATTTATATGTTTACTTTATTGTATTATCGCGGGTGTCATAGTTGGTATCAGAGCTATAACGCTGCGGACGCACATTCGTGCACCCTAACTCTAAATAACGTAACCAATAAATAATGAATGAGAGACAAGGTTAGACTTAAGGACCTAAGGTGGTAGTCTTTAGTGTGCTTGATGTTTGTTAGTATCTAACTTGTTTGTTGATTGTGTTGAGTGATATTATGCTTGATTGGATCTATTGTCTCAAGAATGACCATGTGATGGCAAGAAGAAGTACTCCTTGCCGAATATTGGAGATTGAGAAGCCTAATTAAAGTGTGCTTCTATCTTTTCGAAGAGCTTTCGTGTTCATCTTGCTTTCTTCTCTCTATCTCGATGCTTCATCATATTAAAATTCCCTATCTTTTTGGGATTTTCTCTTGTTACCTTTCCTCCGTCCTATCCTTTGTATCTTGCCCTTTTTCTTTTGAGCTCTTGTGGATGTCTTCCTCTTTGGTTTTGTTGATAGTTGGCGTTGGTTGGAAGAGTTTCAAGCTTTGAGGAAAGTTGTGTGGATTTAAGTTTCACCTCATAGTTGTGAGTGATTGTATCATGGGAGAGTGTGGTAAAACATGTTTGGTGATTCTAGTACATAAATACTTGTCATTGTATGTGTGAGTGATGATTTATGGAAATTAATGGTGTAAGGTTGAATGAGTTGTCTAAGACCTTTGAGCTTGTAGATAACCTATGCTTTTGAATTTAGGAGTTTGATAATCTTAGTGTTGCCCTGTGGATCATGCTTATGTAGGAGTAGTTGGTGTAAGGGAGAAATTCAATTGATGCCTTAGGTGTAAAATATGTTAGAGATAAAATGTTTTCTTGTGGATGTGCTAGTGTGTGTTTTTGGTATAGGCTTGGTGGAAAGGTATTTGGCTCTAATTCTTGTGTTCAAGATTGTGACCTTAGTTTATGATATCGGAGACTCGTATGAGGTGATAAGGTATTATGGTAAGATGAATCTTGTTTATTGAGGATTGATTATGGAGTAAAGTTTGATGATGTGAGCTTTGAAGGACATATTTTGGGAAGTTGATGATGATGTTTGATTTGGTGTTGTACTTTGATATAAGGTACCTGATGTAAAGTATAAAGTGTGCGTATGGTAAGCACGAGTGTCAATCTCAGGGATGGGGGAGTGTTCAAATCGATCTAAAGAAGTCTAGTAAAGTTCTCACTAGTCACAAGTAATTTGGGTTTGGATTTTTGAGTTAACTAAGAACAATAAATAAAGGTGATTAAAACAACTAAGAAGACTAGACTTTAGACAAGAAAATCGAATGATAATCAATAAAGAGAAAGACTAGGGAGAATAGGTTCATATGGGTAGTATGGGTTATATAAGAAAGTCGGGTCTAGTAGTCGAAGGGTCATCTAGTCTAGGAATAGTGAATTGAGGCTTTTGATTTTCCCATTTATCCTCACACTCTCTAGCTAGATATCGCGTACACTAGGTCCAATGTGCCAACTTAAGCGGTTCTAGGAATAACCAAGACTCTCGATCTTATGGGTATTCGCAAACAAAGGAAAAAATCATACAAGTTTAACATAAGCATTTAATCAAATATGTTATAAGCAAACATTGGAAACTAGGCAATAAATCAACAAATACACCAACTAACCCATAATCCCCCACTAACCCTACCAAGGTCACCACTCACACATACTCAAGTGGGTTTCAACAGTAAGGAATTTCATAAGAAAAACAACAACAATTGACATTCTTAATTGAAATTAAACAAACAAACAAATATTGAAATGAAAACTTAATGGAAAACAAGATTAAGGGAAGAAATATACCAACTTAAGTGAAATGATGAATAAATGTGAGAACATTGATTGAATAATGAAGATTGAGTCACCAATCTTGAATTACAACCCAAGTTCAATAACTAAAAACCAACCTGAAAGACTAGTTAACTAAAGATTAAGCTTAAACCAACAAAATTAAGCGAAGATTAACACTAATATAGATGGAGTTCTAGATGTTGGCTTTCGTGCCCTCTAATTTTATAAAAGGGGGTATATATAGGTTTAAAAAAGAGGAGAGACGGGATTTGGAAAGTAAATGGGCCACGGTGCAGTCACGAGCGTGACTTGGTTGGCAGAAGCAAACTCGCCCCTATGGTCTAAGTCACGACCCTGAGATGCAAGTCATGGCCGTGACCTGCTGAGCTCGACTCTGTCACGACCGTGAGATGCAAGTTACGGTCGTGACCTGCTGTAGGTTCCCTATTCTTCCTCTTTTACTCACGCTAGTGACTTCACCGTCATCATGGTGACGTAAGTGAATCTTTGCCATTCTTCTCAGTTTGGGTTTCCTTGACTCGGGATGGCTTTGGCACGCCAAGTAGGGCCTCCAAGGTATGTGGGACCATCTAGGGTATGTCGTGGGCCATCCATGTAGCTTATCATCCTTTTGGTCACACAAAATGGGGTAAAAACCGCCTCAAGTGACAGTTTACCTACAAAACAATATAAAAGCGTGAAAAGTGCTAGAGGAAGATAAAACATACTCCCTCCTATTCATGGTATTCTTCCCTATTTCATTTTTCGGTTATTCATGTTTTCTTCCCTATTTCCTTTTTTGGATGTGGGGTAGTGTGTTTTGTGTGGTCAAAATTCATTTGTGTGGGGGTAATGTGTTTTGTGTGGTCAAAATTCATTTCCTTAATCTAAGAGCCAAAATGAAAGGGGAAGAATACATTGAATAGGAGGAAGTACAAAATAGCTCCTAGGGAGCATCCAAGGGAAGCAAAATAGAGTAAATAAGAGCGGAAAAACAGGGTGAAATGACACTATATCAGTATCTCGTAGGCTATGTGATTTGAAAAGGATTTAGTATAGAGAATTCTTTGTTAACCCTTCAGTTTTAGAAGCCTTTGAGGTTGTGTCGAATATTGAAGTTGAAAGAATGTTATTATTCTTGAGTTGCAATTCCGCTTTTGGGAATCCGTGTTATGTGAGATGATGGATGAATTGGGAAGTAGACGATTTGTCGAATTTAGGTGTACCTTATTGTGATGACTTGTGGTAAGGTGGTTTTTTATGAGAGATCTTTATTAGAGGGATAAGTTAATTTGCTATTGCCCTAGTTTTGACATAAGAGATTTTATGGACTTGTGAATGACTCGTTTTTGGAACTTGGTCATTTTGATATAAGATCGTAGATCGTTATAGTTGTGACTTTGTTGGATAGAACCTTAAGTTATGGGAAGTGCTTGAATTAAACCTTATATATTTCCTCGTACCATTATCCATATCCCTTTATTTTTGTGCCAATTTTGCTAAGTTTGATCTTATAGAAAATGTGTTCTCTTATCTTCTCCTTTACTTTGAAATCTTCATAACTCTAATATCTATCCAATTTCTTGCTTTTGGCCTCTTATCTTATCGCGCTCCTTCCTTAAGATTTGCGTATCGTATCTCGTGATTGCATTTTATCTTCCCTAAGGTAGTTGCCTTATTAGCTAGTGTAAAGAGTTAGAAATTGCGTTTCAAGGATTCTTGATCTATGGTGCCTACCCGTTTAGTCAAGCTAGTTTCCTATTGACTTTGATTTTAGGATTTGAGGTTAAACCTTAAATTGAACCCCGATGAATTTACTCTCTTGGTAGTTTTAGACAATAAAAAATCTTATGTCTTTGTTATTTTATACTGAAATTGTTTGCTGAGTCAATTTTAGCAAAAAATAAGGGATTAGAAATATCATGGGAATATGTAAAATGCCTACATAATGTAATGTAAAAAAATAAATGTTTTATCGTATTTTTCACTGACAACCTTTATAAACCAAATTGGTGGTAATGTTTGATGACAGCTTCAATCATATAAATAATATTCATATGCATTAACCTTAAAAAAACATACTCCGTATATTGTGGAAAAGGTTAAAAGAGAGAGTAAGAGGATAGTGCGTGGATTATAGTCAAGAAATAATTATTTTATAGAAAAATATCGTGTACTACTTAGTATGTTGTAACACCCGTGATTTTAGCTATTAGTCTTTAATAATATTTTATTAGTACTACTTAAACTTAGTTTAGTCTTAAAATAGGATTTTAATTTATCGGATAGAATCCGTATGTTTCCCATCGATTCCGAGCCCATATTCGATGTCTACTCGAAATTTCATGTGGGTAAGCCCAATATGAGACTTGGGCCTTTCATTTTCCACCCAACCAAAACAAACCCACTTGTTTCCTCATCTCACCTTCTTATTTTTCAGCATAGCACCCATGTATTCCTCTCTTCTTCTTTCCTCATATAAATTAAGTATTGCTCTCTTCTTCTCCCCTCATATAAATTCATATGCATCGGTTTGTATGGTTTGTTTACGTTATAATCTTATGTAATGACTTAGAATATTTATATAAGAACTATTTCGTATCTCACATGATTTATTCACATGTTTGGTGACAATTTTGGATGGTCGACTCATTTGAGTATTGTATTCCTTGAGTAATAGGTTGAGCCTTAGTTGTTGGATGATATTGAACTCCCATTTCCCGTTTGTACCCTTATACTCGTTAGCCTTTATGTCGGAGCAATAGAGGTAAATTCTATTGTATGTTAGTGGGGATATTACGACGTTGTTGGGAGGCGCACGCTTAGTGTTGATCGACCTGGCCGTCAAATGTTGTATCCTTGCGATGTGGTGTCATTGCATGTAGGGTACTAGCTTGAATTTGTTTGAATAAGTCTCATTTCCGTTGGCCGTACCCGTACTGCCGGAGTATGGGTACTTATTATTATTGGTACAACCTTTCTCGTGAGCCATACTGCCGAGATTGGTATGCTCATTCTCTTTCCACCACTACCGTTGGCCGTACTGCCGGATTTAGGGTACTCGGCTTTTGTTCTGTTGACCGAGTCTTATATGTGTGCTCGCTTAGCCACATGTCGAATTGGGTACACGTCTTGTCTTGAGAGTCTGGCCAGATTTAGACTACGACCGTACTATTATCGTAGTCCCACCGAGAGGATTAGAGTCTAGAGTCGTCTTGTCATGCTATGTGGAGATGCTTGTGCATTTCACTTACTGACAATACTTAAATATGTCATGTCTAGATTAATTTCTTGAGTCTTTTCATTGTACTTTATAAGGGTCATTAATTAGCATTGGTTTCATGCTAATTTATTTTCTTATGGTTTGTCGTAATTTTGTCTACCCGAGTCTTATTTTGTACTATTTTGGGTCGAGCAACTTATATGGAGTCAACTTGTGTGATGAATTGAAGGCCTACTCCCTTTGGTACCATGAAAGGAAGCCTAGAAGGGTCCACCAAGGGGCAAAGCCTAAAGGTTAACCGAAGTCAACCAAAGTCAAAGTCAAATCCAAGACCCGGTCAACAAAAGTCCGATTGGGTTCAACATCGAAGAAAAGGAAGCAAGCTAAGGCGGTCAACAAAAGTCAACAAAGGCGAACTTTAAGGATGAAAAACCGGCAGCATGAAACGCCGCCAGCGTCTGACAGCGCGGCCTGCGTCTTCCGGCGCTGCAAGTGTCCTGCGTAGCTAGCACGCGACTCTTTTTCCGCCTTCTTGTTCTATGAAGCCCATTTCTCAAGGCCCCTAGGTTTTCGAAACTAAGGGTATATAAGAGCAAAAAATTGAGATATTGAGGGATCCATCACATTATCTCATATCATACAAAAAAATTTGAATCTCATTTTGGTTGTTCATCTATTTTCTCTAGTTTTAGAACTTTGAATAGTTGGTTTGTAATCTTTTGGTTATGGAAGGCTAATCCTTCAATACTTGGTGTAATTTGAACAAGTTCACACCTTTAGCATTGTATGACTCTCTAATCCTCTTCTTCTTTATTTAATATCTTTTTCTTGTGTTATCTCTCATTTTTAGTAGATAATTGTTTAATTTGACTAACTTTACATTTTGTTTGCTAAATTAATGCTTGTTCTTGGTAGGAATTGTCACCCTATACTTTAATGTATGAAGCAAACTCAAAAGATTGCGACTTGGACTTAAAGTTGGAGTCTTTTGAGTGGAAAATGATATGTTGTGTAACTATAGTATGGTTTAGTGTTATGTTGCATGATTCTAGCTTAACCCTTTGGTTTAATGCTTAAAGCTTACTTCTTGGGTAGTGCTTATGTTTTAATAAGTGTTGGTTAAGTTGTAAAGAGTCAATATTGGATGTTTTAACTCTTGTTGACTATTTCTTAGGAGGTAGTATTAGATTAATGAGAAGAGAGGTGTAATACAGTCATCTTTGCTAATTGTTGTGTGTCTTGGGATAATTGCACTTAGTACTTGTCTCACATTTGATATCTTGCATACTAGGTGTTTGTTGTTTGTCCTAGACTAGAAAATTCAAGCCTTTGATTCTCTCATGTCACAAATTCAATCACTTTCTTCATTTATGTCTACTACTTGTTTTACCATTGTAATTATCCATAGTTTGTGATTAGTAGTAATTATTGAGTTAGGTAGTAATTAGAATCGTAATTAGTCTGTTCTTATCAGGAGTTAATTAGTTAACTTGTCTTCATTTAGCTTTCTTTTGGGTTCGACCCTTGACTTGCCCTTTACTACCCTTTTGTTAGGATAGTCTTGTGTTTGTTTAGGAATTATAAGTTTGTATTTGACCGTGTTATTACCTAGTCTAACGACCCTAGGAAAATACCCCGTCACTTACCGTGAGAGTGTGTTTGTGTTACTTGGTGATGATATTGGTTACGTGATAATGATATTGTCGATATATGATGATGATACTGTTTAAATATGATGATGATGATATTGTTTAAATATAATGATGATATTGTTTATAAATGATGATGATATTGTTTATATATGATGATGATAATGTTGATCCTCACATCCTTCTAATGCTTCTATGGAATGATGTGATAATGTATGCTTATATGCTTTGGTCATGTTCGTTTTAATGTGATATGGTGAGGAGAACCCCGAGTTACTCCCCACCGACCGTGACATTCATGTTTTATGAATGAACAGGTACTAGTTGGTGCATTTTTGGGGTGGATACCGTGTGAGCTAGCGGGCGTTGACTTTCGACGTTTTACCTTGCGCTTAGACTCTAGTTTTCTAGACTCTTAGTTGTTTTGAGAGACTATGTCTCCCCTTTGTAGCTACTTTATTTATTGTTGGATTGTTTGACATTTCCTCATACCATTTGATGCGTGCTTAATTTATACGTTTATTTCACCACTTTGCACGCATTTCTGTGCCATTTTGAGTAGCGAAAGCTACTATTCTCCCTTGTTTCGGTTACTTTGGGTACTTCTTTGTTTCGTACAGGTTATTGGCCTAAAGGGAGCGGAAACAAGCCAAATCCCGTCTTTGTGTTACTTTCCGGATGCTAATGAAGTTATGCTCAGGAACCGTCCACCTTGGGATGCGTGAGAACAAGATAGAATGCGTTGAAGTAGAGTGAAGACTGGCGTGTAGTTCTAGAGTTTGGTCGATCGACAACCATATTGGTCGATCGACTGGTTTTAGAGTTTAGCCGGTCGACTGCCCCTATGGTCGATCGACTAATTTGAAGCTTGAGCTCACATTTTTCTTCCTTTAGTCGATCAACCAGCCCAAGTAGTCGATCGACTGCTTTTTGTTTTATATATTTCTTCCTTTAGTCGATCAACCATCCCACGTAGCCGATCGACTGCTTTGTGTTTTAGCCAAAAATTAATTTCGCTGCTTCGACCCATTAGTTTGGATAATATCAGAATTTAGCATTTAAGCTTTTTGAAATAGAATTATTAGGGCATCTTTTACACTGTTAAACTTTGTTCTTGGTTTCTTTGACTAGCAACTTTCAAATCTAGAACTTGGCAATTTCTTCTTTCCATTCTTTTGGTATTAAAACTTACTCTTTTACTTTAATTGCTTTTCATGTATTCTTCTTTCTTTGTTCTTTGTCCTTATTCTCTAATCCACTAGATTGTTAATTGTTATTCATCTTCTTCTATGATGTTTAATTCACTTATTTTCGTTATTGTTGATTTATTTAGATCTATTATGTGTAGCTAACTCTTTTATGCTAGGATTTAGGGGAACCGCGGTTATGTGACAGTATATTGTTGAATTATTAGTTCTAGCGCAATAAATGGTTTGTATTGTTAATCGTTGCATTTAATTTGTAGTAAATTGGTTAAATGCATGTGATCGATTTACTTGTATGTTAGACCTTGACCTAGATCCTAAAATATAGAAAAGGTAGAGAGTTGTAGCGAACAATAGAATTTTCTAATTAGAGCGGAAGCAATATTAGTATTTGTAGGGTGAATAGTAGAGCGAAAGGAACTATCCATTCAAACCACGTTTATGTTGACCTTTTGATTTTCCATTGACTGCTGTTAACCATGATAACCCGATGTCCTAATCGTTTCTCCTTTTATATTTAAATCCACTTTATTCTCTTTATTTCTGTGTCCTTCATTACTTTTCGTTTAGACAACAAACAATTAAAACCCCTCAATTTGTTACTTAAACAAACTACTAATTAACAAATAGAATTTCTTTAGTCTCCTTGTGGATACCATCCCGACTTCCTTTACTACATTAGTTTAGGCTTGTTGGTTATCTTTGATAGGTGTGCGATTTAGCCCGTCAAATTCTGGCGCCGTTGCCGGGGAGACGGTGATAAATTATTTGTTTTATTTTAGTTTGTCTTGTCTCAGGAAACTCTAGTTCCTTGAGACCGTTCTTATATCTTCCCATTACTATTTGTTTATGCCCAGGTGTCCCAGGTCCGAGCTCGTACCATTCGATCCCGAACCGGAAAAGACTCTTCACGCTAGACGGAACTTTTGGAAATAAATTCATCAAGCCGAAGACTTGAGTACGCTTGATTCCGTTTGCGCAGACTTTGTAGCAGAAAATCGATCCTTTGAAGAGGATACATATACTTCTGCCGCCACCACCACAATCATGCCTAATATTACCAGCCATTCTGAGCCCACTTTCGCCTCAATCCCAAAGGGATTCTCACTTTCGACAGCAAACAATGATACTTTCGACATTCGCCCTTCTTATGTTCACTTAGTGGAGCGAAACCAATATAGAGGTGGAGGAAGTGAAGACCTTGGTCAGCACATGGAGACTTTTACAGACTATTGCTCAACTATTTTGCTTACAGCTTGGGTGATAGTTGAAAAGGTGAAAGAAGTTTTATATCCTTTTTCGCTGAGGGATAATGCTCGTGAGTGGTACCGGTATTTTGACAATGAATCTACGGGAATAACTGACTGTAGCACGCTTGCGTTAGCTTTCTAGAAGAGATCTTTTCCTCCTCAGCGTTTAGATACCCGTATCCGTCGATGCATGGATTTATGGAAACCCCACCAAACACCCGATGATGATAGGACAACATATATTTCGCGTTTGACATTGTCAATAATTACCCGTGGTCCATTTTACGATGTAAACTAGACATCGTCGATGATTTGTATTTTAAATGAAATTTAAAGGCAATTTCCGTCTCAAATAAATTCGTTTTTTCTTAATTCGTTTTAAAAATTGAGTTTTCATTTATTTTATTGATTCGATAAAATAAACATTTGTTTAAACCCGACTTGAAAAGTCAAATTTGAATTATTCCATTTTACTGTCTCATTTTTGTTTAAAACGATGTTTATAAACGCTGGTTTGCGACGGTCTTTCGATCTCATTTTGGAAGCCGATTTGAGCCCAAATTTTCATGCAACTTCAACCCAACCATTCCCCTTCCTAGTCCACTTATCAAAACCCATCACCAACCTTCACTAAGCTTTTAATTTCGTGCCATTTGAGCCCAAAATCGAAGCCACAAATATTCCCCTTTCCCCTTTGCACACGGTTCACTTGTAGCCCACAAACCAAGCTCAAAACCGATCCTAAGAACCTAACCATCAACACTAACCCATATCCACAACTTTCTACCCATGTTATGTACCTTACCCACCAAGAAAACCCCTCCCAAAACCCTAAACTTAACCGACATCCCAGCAGCAAAACGGTCCAACTAGTTTTGCAACTCTCCACTTCAAACTCTTCAAAACTCCCTATATAAACACAACTCCAACTCCATTAATACATATTAGCACCCTAATACACCTTAAGCACAAGAACCACTCAAAAATAACCTAAAAAAACCTTAAAAGACGACAAAAAGAGCCGCACCAGAACAAAGTGCTCCTGCTTTGTTTCGGTTTTGCAGCAGCAACTTCAAGGGCATTTTCTCCCAATTCAGACCACCTATAGACACAAATAATACCAGTCCTGATAACTAATGTTCGTCTTCTTTCCATAACATCTTTTAGATCAAAGTTTCATCAAGTAACGATGATTTTACGTGCGTTTGAAAATCGCTGCGCGGTTTTGCCTTCCAAAAAAACGAGATTTAATTTCACTTTCGTCGACGACTGCCCCTCGGATCATATTTTACAATCGATTATGACACAAGACAGTGGTCAACGATACATGTATGTTGAGGGTGCAATAGTTGTGGTACACGACCTGGTGAGGGACCACGGGATGGAAACGAGGGACAAGTGTAGTGATACGCATTTGTGGAGTTGCCACCAATTTTATCGGAAATTTGAACCGTTCGAATACTTTATACCATGTCAAGACACAAAGTAGTGACATGAACACTTAGAACTCGTTACCCTTAGCATTCTATGTCTAGAATGACTCTCGTGGATGCCAATGAACACGGATGTTCTCAGAGATCTGGAGTAAGGGGTGAGGGTACGTATTAGGAGGTTCTTTAATCGAACACCTAATACCGCCCGCCTTGATAGCGGCCTTTAGTAATGATTAGGGAACTCGTTTGTACTTGATATGTCATTGGTTATACGCATGTAATGCAACATCCACGTTTTAATCCTAACATGTGAATTAGACTATGCCGGTGAACATGTAGTTAGCATTTAATTATGTCGAAAGTAGAATTTAGGATTGATTACATATGAAAGCAAGGTAGAAAACCATACAATACAACGATTAAATAAGATTACAATTGATTACATGATCTATGTCGGAAATATACTCAAAACAAAGATTTGAAAGAAAAGAAAAAGATTAGAAAATCTAAAAGACGGATTAACAGTGATTTTGGAGTTATTAGTCGATTAAATATATAACTAAAGCTACGTCGAAACGATAATAGAAGTTCAGAGACAAAAACAAACCCAGAACAGACGCAGCAGCAGGTGCGTCCTTTGGAAGAGGCACAACACCTGTTGCGTCTGTTCTTGAGTTGGGTTCTGGCTGTGAAGCCAGAATCGCAATTAGTTAATGTTCGTTGGTATTTACGACTAATGATCGATCTAAAAGTCGAGTACATGTGGTTTAACATGTTATATAACGCTAAAATTTGTATCAATAACGAATCTTAAAGACTTGATTTGACCAAATCGAATCTCTATAATTCTATCTTTGATATAAAGACGAAAACCCGCTAATATTGAATTATTAGGGATTTAAGCCAAGTATAAGGCGATTTATGAAAGATTAAATAAAAAAAAGGAATAAAATAAGAAAATCGCAGGAACCAGAGGAATAAGAAGAAGACGGGATGACTACTAAATATATTTTATGAACCATATAACTCTTTTGCGTTTTTCTCGACATCTGATGACTACTAAAAAGATTTTATGAAAAGATTTTACTTTGAAATCGTTTTTGAACTTATTTCTGACATAGGTCTTACATGAATAACAAAAATAAATACGATAAAATAAAAGACGGGATTAACACCCTCAGACTTAGACGTTGACGAAACGAGATTAACTAAGTTGCGTTTTAGCGATAGCTCGACTCGAATATATGCAGAAAGTACCGATGTTAAAGGACTAAGATTGATTTAGTTGATTAATTGTGTAGTTGGTCAAATTGGTCGGTCAAATGCAAAACGTGACGGTACCCAGAAAGATCTGAGTTTACGTGGTCGATTGATCAAGCACGTAGATATCGATATATATCTTATAGCAAGGTCTAGAATGCAAAGAAAGAGAAGAG
This sequence comes from Heliosperma pusillum, assembly GCA_022085475.1. Lineage (NCBI taxonomy): Eukaryota > Viridiplantae > Streptophyta > Magnoliopsida > Caryophyllales > Caryophyllaceae > Heliosperma > Heliosperma pusillum. The sequence continues at coordinate 24,374 of JAIUZE010045732.1, read as the reverse complement.
AAGGGGCGGAACACTCGTGTGCATTAAAAGTTAGAACATACCTCTCCTTTTATAGCCGCAAATGTGAAAGAGTCGTCGAACAACTCAAAATTTGAAAAGGAATAGGCTGGGGAAGAGGCGCAGCAGGACTGGGACCTTTGGAAGAGGTGCAACATCTACTGCGTCGTTTCCCCAAAGGTTTCCTACACGGGAAAAAGATTTCTACGCTTCTATTACGGAATTGTGGTTGATATATAATTCTCTTTTAAAAGATACGGGATAGTTTTATTAAAAAGATATAATTTTGAAAATATAATAAAATAATCAGAATATTTTAGAGTGTTCCGATTCGGAGTTTTACAACGGTTTATAGAAAATGAAGCGGGTTTTGACCCGGACTCCAAATGAACTCTAATGACTGTCAAAACGACCGTACCGGCGCGCAAATGACGACCAAGGGATAGACACGAGTGTTTGATCTATCATTTGACGATAAACTTACGAACTGTCATAAATCGTTTCGCGTACCAAACATACGACCCAATCATCACTGGGTGGTTGGCGGAAGGTGTAGATACGAGGTATTTACAATAATACCTCCTCTTCCTTTTAATTTCCGTCTTTATTTTATTTATCGTTTATTTGTTGTTTTATGTTATTAAGTTGTTATTTGTTTGTTATTTTTATAACTGACTTGTGAGATCGATGTTGTATGTTGATGTTGTCGTCTTATTCGTTATAGTTCATCACTTTACGAGATATCTACAGAGCCCCCACTTTGACTGAGACTTGGAAAAGGCAATAGTCAAAGTATAGCTATCAGGTCAATCGAAGATTACAGCCTGACGATTATGGCGACGCGAGGCGGTTCAAGGGGTCTGAACTAAGGACCTATCATCGGAAACATTTTAAAGTTTGTCGACTATCGGGTAGGGTCGTTTAAAGTCCGTTAGACTACGTATAAAAGCTCGCTATCCATAAGAAGGAGTCATACCTGAGGCATCTTCTTATTGGAATTGAGGTTGCGATGTGAGGCTCGCCAGCCGTCAAATTTGGTGGTGTCGTAAGGCTCGCCAGTTGCTCGAATGGGGTGCGTAATGAGGCTCGCTAGCCGCTCGAATGGGGTGCGTAATGAGGCTCGCCAGCCGTCATATACGAGAATCCGCCTATCTTTGTCCTCATGTGAACTCTCGTTGGGGAAACATAATATTGAAAGGAATTTGCGAAACTCGATACACGGAAGTGTTGGAGTAAATGTCCTCAACAATAGTGCGATCACAAAATATAAATCTCGATAATAAGAATATAAAGGGATGATGAATATTATAGTCAACTGGTCAACATAAATCGGTAACGATTGGGGTGGTGATCAGTTGATCCCTTGAGGTCACACCTAAAGGACAATCTCCTAATCATGTACATTAATTAATTGTATAGTGATACAGATTAATTAATCCCTTAAATTGAACCAAGTTAAAATGATTAGTGAGAATTATATCTTATTGTAATATGATTAAATAAAGTTCATTTTAGTAATTTAATCGTTATATTACTAAGAATGCATTATGTTTATGAAACATTTGAGATAAGCAAAATTGGTTGATCATAATTACAAATTGTTGTAGATTATATTAATCAAATAAGAGATGACCCATTTTATTTACATGTAGTTATAAAATGTGACTTAAAATGTTAAGCCTAATTTGTTTGTTATGGAATTGCATTTAAATTAGTTAAATGTACATTTATAAGCAAAGATTACATGTTACATGTCACATGTCACATATGTGACAAATGACAAAATCACAAAATAAAATGGACACCCATTTTAAGTTGGGAAAACCGGATGGGAGGGTATAGGGTAGAGGTTTAGGTATTATTAGTTGTTCTAATTGAGAATTAGACACAATAATTAAACCTAGACCTAGACTATAAGCTATTGCATTGTTAAGAACAAAAGCAAAAGCAAAACCCTTCCCCATGCTCATTGTGGCCGGTCATGGCTTACAAAATAAGGAGATTTTTCTCCTTATTTGTACTCATTCATCTCATAAGGAAAAATATATGCTTATATCTCTTAATCTCACACTCTCACACTAGAAATTACTTAAGAAGTTTTTCCTAAAACTAGAGTTCATAAATTTCTAATAAATTACTAAGGTAGTAATAAGAGTTATTAGAAAATATATTTTAAGGGCTTCTATTATATTACTTATAGTAATAATATAGTAGAGATTTGGGTATTGTCTTGGTGCAACAAAAGAAGATTTCTTATACTAAGGACTTGGAATTTCATCCCAAATATTTTAAGGCGAGCCTTTGAGGCTTACCAAAAGGAAGCCGCCGCGATCAAAAATGTTTTGATCTTCTCTATGGAGGCCGATCTCCAAAGGAGTTCCATAAAGATGAGCACGGCCTATGAGATCTATGCCAATCTTGTGACCATGTTTTCACAAGCTCCTAGGATCATTCAATATGAGACGGCTTCCGCGTTTTTGGACATGAACTTAAAAGAGGGCCAAAAGGTTAGCTCTCATGTACTCAAATTGATTGAGCATGTTGAGACTCTTAAATTGCAAGGGGTTGACATTCCCGAACAACTCATAATTGACCGTGTACTACATTCCTTGGGGAGAATCAAGGCATATGTGCAGTTTAGGGTAAACTACAATATGCAAAATATGCAAACCTCTCTTCACGAGTTGCACAAAATGCTTGTGCAAGCGGAGAGAGACATGGGGCTAAATGTTAGCACCACTAAGGATGTACTTCACATCAATAACAAGAGCAAGGGGAAGTTCAAAAGGGGTGAAAGCAAAGGGAAGAAGCCCTCCACCTACAAAGGCAAAGGAAAAGCTATTGAGAATAGCTCACCCAAGCCTAAGAAATGTGCCTCCACCGAGGACAAGTGCCATTATTGTAATGACATAGGGCATTGGAATAGGAATTGCCCCAAGTATCTAGGAGATATCAAAGCCGGAAAAATTGTTTCCGTAGGTAAATTTTCATCCTTATCTTTTATGTTATGATCTCAACTTTGGTATATAGATACAAGTTGTGATTCTTACCCTTTTTAATTGTAATTAGGGCACCCAAGCAAGGACAAGGGAAAGGACAAGCAAGCCTAAAGAAGCTCTTCTAGGGAAGCTAAGGTAGCCACCCATGAATGAAGACATTAGGAAGCTTGGACTTATTTTGTGTTGACTTCTTTATTGGGTTGTATTTTGTGACATTGTTTTAGAAACTCTTTATTTCCTTGTTTGACAATGGAAATTTGTTTATTTCCTTTTATTCACAAGTGGTTGTAATTGGATATTAGTGACTAGGTTTTCAACCCAAGTCACTCGGTTTATGGAAACTTTTTCATGGTCATTCTAAAACTTGTCATTATACTATACTTGCAATAATAACATAAATTCTATCGACTCAAATTGATCATATTAATATTATGATGATGGGATCAATATAATAAAAGGCTAAGATTTCAATCATCACTTTGAAAGATCAATTGCTAAGTCGAAATTCAGTTATTGAATTCAAAGTAGGGAGTCTTCAAAACAAATTGGCCACACCACTTATAAAGATTGTAATTGACATGAATATGAGTACACCTCTTTAGCTTATAGAACTAGTCTATATTGAAGCTAAGATTCGATGTCTTTACAAAGTTCATGTTGTGATACTTCTACCTCCCTCACGAGTGTGAATAAAAAAATTGTTTGCGGCTCTCATAAGGCTATCTTTAAAGAAAATAGTTGTATTTTTCTAAAGATAGAGTGGGAGAAAATAAGCCACAACGAAAAACTAGTTGAGAACTAGTGAGGAAACCAAAAAAAATGTTCTTAGGTTAGACTCAAGGCTAGTGAGGAGACCAAAAGAAAGCGTTCTTAGGTGAATCCTTAGACTAGTGACGAGACCAAAAGAAAATGTTCTTGATATAATAAGATTATGATCTATGAAGTGGAAGCACCTAGAAATTTTAAAATTCGATTTTCTAACATAAGAGACTTATGAAAATAAATTATAAATGGAATCGATGCAAAGGAATGATGTATTTGGAGTTGTCCAAAATCATTCTATAAACATGAAGATGTTTTAATTGGAGGTGTCCAATTATCGTTGCATGGATAGACATATAGATGTCATCAAAAGCTAAGTTAATGCGTAACTATGCTTAGATCCATATCATCAGTAAAATACCTCATAGTAGGTGACAATACCACATGTCCAAATAGGGATTTGGAATAGGATGTGTACATGACACAAGCCTATGGTATTTACCAGGAGGTTATGATGATCTTTTCTATTATGAGATATAAGACGTTTTTCACTCGAATTGTCGAAATTTCATGTGTAGACATGAAGTTCAGCGGGAGTTAATTTCATGTGTAGACATGAAGTTAAGTGGGAGTTAAAATCATGTATATACATGAAGATAAATGGGAGTTAAAGACATGTAAAGACATGAAGTTCAGTGGGAGAAATTGTTTTCCACGTGAATGACGTATCACTCATTGTAAGTGACGTATTCACATTACCTTTTGAAAGAAATCGTTGGATTTTAATGTTGGATGAAAGAGGGAAACATGTATACTAAAATCAAAATCTATTGTGGAATAGAAGATTTTAGCTTGGCATTTGAAAAGTGTCTTATAATGATAAGATCTTTTATCTATTTCAACAAGTTAAAATAGGTTATTCATGTTGATGAAAGTGGGATCACTATGAAAGGGTCATAGTCATCCACTGAACCTAAGAGTTGTTGACCACATGAGTACTAATGTTTCCGCCATTAGGCATATCATGTATGCCATTACATGAACGAACCTAAATGTATTGTATGCTGGGAGCATAACAAGCCAATAACAAATCAATCCACATGAGTGTCATTGGATAGCCTACAAAAACATCCATAGAGTTCTTAAGGAGAACTAGGGATACATTCTTGTGTTTGGTAGAGAAAATTTGGATATGTGGTAAAGGTTAAACAAACCCAAATTCCAAACTTATAAGGATTTATCGAAATCCTAGGCATACTTTTGTTATATAAGAAGCGAATAACTAAAAGCATGATTGAAGAGTCAATCATTATAAATTCTACAAATAGAGACCTAGTACATTATGATGAGGATAAGGTGGCTTACAAGGAGCTAATGGTAGATCCTTTCACCTAAATACCTATCAGTTATCATGATAACGAGTGAGAGCATCTTTCAAGTTAAAGAGCCCAACACTAGATAGAGATCTAGACATGTACGTAGATGAATTCATGTTATTAGGAATAACGTTGGATGGAAGGAAAAAGTAATTCACAAGGTTGGAATAAATGAATAAATGAATATATGGTATATTCATTATCCAAGCCTTTATTGCATTTAATAAGATCGTCATGAATTGTCATGGACGAAATATACTTTAGATTATATGATATGAAGCAATAACATTGTGTTGATTGTTCATATATGATAATCACATTTATCGTTTGAGTTTCATAAACTCGGTTTTGTGCTTTGTTATATCCAAATGGATTGTAGAGACAATTTTGGACTCCATTAAAGTGGACTGGATTAACATAGCATTAGCCCCTAGTTGCTTATATGAGGTGACGTCTCCAAGTGACTAGAGTGTGATGCGATTGATGGCAAGTTCAAGTGCCATAGGGTCATAAGGGATGACCAATCGATCACATACACAGACTGTAAGAGACAATCTGTCGGGCAGTGACCGCTTATAGAATTCTGGCAATTCTTGTAGCCTGGTCGTGGCAAGAGCTACTAGTATTTTTTTGAGTCAATTCTTTGACTAAAGACTGTTCGCCTAATATGGCACAGTTTCAGAGCGACTTTGATTTATGCTCTACGACCTTCGTAACTGGAGTCAAATGAGCATCTTTTGGGTCATGATGAGCTGTGGCTATGCAAAGGGAATAGTGCGATAGGAATTGTGCACCCCTTGCCAGGGTTGTTTTTAAAATCTCAAGGCCACTCGAGGAGCAGTAAGCTGAAAATGCGTGGCCACGCTCGGATAGTATCTATGGTAGATAATTCCAGTCAGACAGTTACTCTCCAGATCGAGGAAACCACTCTTGATATGATCAAATGCAAGTACGACCTGCAAGACACCTTGCATTGAGTGGGAGATCGTAATCGGACAAGAGAATTGGTGACACACATTTGTCTCGGACAAGTGGGAGATTGTTGGAGTAAATGTCCTCAACAATAGTGCGATCACAAAATATAAATCTCGATAATAAGAATACAAAGGGATGATGAATATTACAGTCAACTGGTCAACATAAATCGGTAACGATTGGCTAAATTGAGTTTGACGTTACTGTCGTATGACGGTGGTGATCAGTTGATCCCTTGAGGTCACACCTAAAGGACAATCCCCTAATCATGTACATTAATTAATTGTATAGTGATACAGATTAATTAATTCCTTAAATTGAACTAAGTTTAAATTGTTAGTGAGAATTATATCTTATTGTAATATAATTAAATAAGATTCATTTTTAGTAATTTAATCGTTATATTACTAAGAATGCATTATGTTTATGAAACATTTGAGATAAGCAAAATTGGTTGATCATAATTACAAGTTGTTGTAGATTATATTAACCAAACAAGAGATGACCAAATTTATTTACATGTAGTTATAAAATGTGACTTAAAATGTTAAGTCCAATTTATTTGTTATGGAATTGCATTTAAATTAGTTAAATGTACATTTATAAGCAAAGATTACATGTTACATGTCACATGTCACATATGTGACAAATGACAAAATCACAAAATAAAATGGACACCCATTTTAAGTTGGGAAAACCGGATGGGAGGGTATAGGGTAGATTTTTAGGTATTATTAGTTGTTCTGATTTAGAATTAGACACAATAATTAAACCTAGACCTAGACTATAAGCTATTGCATTGTTAAGAACAAAAGTAAAAGTAAAAGCAAAACCCTTCCCCATGCTCATTGTGGCCGGTCATGGCTTACAAAATAAGGAGATTTTTCTCCTTATTTGTACTCATTCATCTCATAAGGAAAAATATATGCTTATATCTCTTAATCTCACACTCTCACACTAGAAATTACTTAAGAAGTTTTTCCTAAAACTAGAGTTCATAAATTTCTAATAAATTACTAAGGTAGTAATAAGAGTTATTAGAAAATATATTTTAAGGGCTTCTATTATATTACTTATAGTAATAATATAGTAGAGATTTGGGTATTGTCTTGGTGCAACAAAAGGAGAGTTCTTATACTAAGGACTTGGAATTTCATCCCAAATATTTTAAGCTCAAGAACAAGATTAGGAAGGAGTCCTATTCTTGTGCCCAAAATCCTTTAAATCAATGTAAGGAAAAAGTTTCTTCTTATCTTTGTTTTTAAATGTTATGCATGCATAAAATCTAATTAGTTTATGAGTAAACTAATTGTAAAATGATATTAGAAATGTCTAATATTGAGTTTAAGAAACTCACAGGAAGACCTTGATTGGATCGAATCATTCCGAGGAATCTGCTCGGTTGTGGCGAGCGGAATTCTGGCGATAAAAATACGGGCCCTTGGATTGTATGTCCGGAAGGAGGGTCCTGCTGAGATGATAACATCAAGTGACAGTTTCAAAGCCTGTCAAAGCACGAGTCTTGAAAAGGAATCAAGCTTGTGAAATAAGATGTCGGAGAAGAGGGGTACAAGATTTGGGCCCACAAGTAACTAACTTGTAACGAATTTTCAAATTGAAATGGAAACGCGTTGGGGAATAGGCGCAACCTTTGGAAGAGGCGCAACAATTGCTGTGTCTTTCCCAAGCGCGTCCCTGTCTGATTAAAATTGCGACATGGGAACTCTTTCTATTCATTTCCAAAACATAAAACTCGAATAAACCTCTCAAATTCCCACCAAAACTCATCGAATATTGATCAAATCGTGCCGTTAATCATGACCAATCGAGGTATGCGTCCTATTTTCGCTTTAACCGCTTGCATTTTCGATTGAATCTGAATTGAAATTAGGGTTTCCTTCCCCTTTAGTGTCCAAAAATGGGGATTAGCACCCATTTGATTTGTATGCTAGAAATTGATAGTATAAATGACCAATTGGCCTTGTTAGGAACATAACCATGTATGCCTTTTGCGTTTTCGTCAAATTTTGAACAAATGAGACGGTCACTCTGTTGATTTAAAAGTTGCTTTGAAAACCCCCTTAGGATTGTCCATTTTGGATGAAATTTGGTGTTTTGGAACCCTTGTGTAGTGGGTAAACTTGCCGTGGAGTTAGATTTTTGATTTGCGACGGTTTCTGCAGGACACTTTTTCTATGGCATAACTGCCATTATAGCGGAATGATGCTGAATTTTCGACTCAAACCCGTGACTAAGATTTGAATAGACTTGACTTGACCCAACCCTACATGTGTAGTTGGGTTTTGGAAGAAACGGTCAAGGATGACCGGAAAACTTCTTTTAAAGTTTGAAACGACTTGAAAAATTGCTTGAAATTGCTTATACCATTGGGGATTGTTTGAAACTGCTTTGGATTTGCAGGTGATATTCCTTCTACGTCAGGGAGAGCCCCTATGTACATAGAACTTGAGACTTCTTCTTCCCGCGTGGGAGAAGATATACCAGAGGTGCGTGAGAAGGCTGAGGAGGAGGTCCCGATGAGGACCACTAGAGGACGAGGTGTACGCTAGCTAGTGGGTGCACCTGAGTGAGCCGAGAAATAGGATGTCAGACATCTCATTTGGGCAGCGGAGAGCCACTTGTCTTACCGTAAGGCACAGAGTATGGTAAGCTCTTGTTTGTAATCTTCCATATTGCCGTTCCTTTTGAGTTTTAACGCTAAATGATTTTCTTGACTTGAATTTGTAGGACGTCGCGAACATGAGGTCCTTTTCCGGCTACACGACCATGATGGAGGCTTACGAAGCTGACGGATTGGGAGAGGACCCTCATTGAGCGAGGAGCCTTCAGAGAGTTGGTCCGAGTTGGTAGGAGTTAATCGTTGCCGGATTCAAGCCTTTCTTGATCGATATTGGGACACGACTTCGAATTTCCATATGCCCTTTGGAGAGGTCGGAGTCACCTTGGAGGATTAAGGCATGATCTCAGGTCTGCCGTGTGGGGATGAGGCGTTGGAGTAGCCATCGTCGGCCATGAGGGTCGACTCGGAAGAGGCGAGGCAGCTGATCGGCTAGAAGCTGCCGGTAGGGTCGGCTGCTTTTCTTGGGTTGGTGCCGACCTGTTACGTTAGAAAATAATTCACGGGTAGGACTTTGAAGAGAGTGAGGATAGGTGGGAAGATGATATCTCCCCCTTATTTTACATCCGAGGAGAGGGCTCGCTTCTGGCTATGGTGGTTCTTGTCTTTGTTTTAATTCGGAGACAAGGGGGAGAGGTTGTCGACGAAGCTTCTTCTTTTTCTTTCTGACTTGAGTAGCCTAGGGTCGATGGGATTGGGTTGCTCCTGGCTTCGCGGTCCTCACTCGCTATATATATTAGGGCCATGGTTAGGCCATAGCTGGTGGAGAAGGGGACTTCTCCTGCTATTGATCGATATTTGTTGTTAAACGATTATTGTTTTGTTTGCAGGTGTGGGTGTACTCCTACTTTCCGGGCTTCGCACCCAAGAGGACGGAGCTTGAGCCGCGAGCGTACTCAGTTTTGAGGGACTAGGTGTTGTGTCGTAAGAAGAGCCAACGTTCTTCTTATGATGTTTGTAGGAGGGGCGTGGATGTTCCATAGTTGGAGCACGTAAGTACCTCCGATTCTTTCTTTTTCTATCTTTCATTTTTGAGAACATTCATAGGAATAACGCCTTTTATTTCTTCATCTAGAACTGGATCATAGGAATGACCCCCGTTTTTTTTTTCTGTGGGTCCCCAGACCTTGGGTGGACTACCCGGATGCTCCGGCATTCATGGTCGAGGTCCTACGTCCTAGGAGCTCGAGTCGGTTGTTGCTGAGGACGCCCATGGGAGCTGTGTGGTACTTAAGCGAGCGTTTGACTCAGCAGTGCTCTCGTGACAGTTTCACGGTCCCCATCGATCCTCCAGGGTCGATGTTTAGGGAGCCTTGTGACGCCGAGAGACAAGATGACTTGAGTGGCACGAGCGGGGACGCCCTTCTCCTTCATGGCCAGGATTACCTCGGGTCTATTCGTCGGAGGTTGGTGTACTGGCCGATCGTGGTAAGCATTGCTCTTTTTTTGTTGTTTTTTTATTTTATTTTGAGAAATGGCGAACAATCGTTAATAAACCATTTGATCCTTGCAGAAGAGCTAGGTGGCAGGCGTCGAGCCCCCAGCTTACCCCAAGGTGTTGGAGTATACAGATGCCGTCGGCTTCACGACGGTGTTAGAGCTCCTTGATTTCAGCGAGACAGTGACTGATGTTGGCCTGAAGGAGTGGAAGCACCTCGTGAGGAGGGTGAGCTTCCAATTTTGACTACTTTCATTGCATAGGAATGCATTTGATTTTGACCATTATTTGAACTTGAATGCAGGTCGCACCGTCTCGGCACGTCGCGTTGTGGAGGGTGGCTAACAGGCTCCGGGCTACAATTAATGAGGCACTCGTATGTGGCCGGGACCGACAGGTATGAACCTCTCATTCTCTTTCCATTTACTCTTGTATTTTTGTTTTTTTAAAATGAAGTGTTTGAAATGAGGCATTCCCTTCACAAAGGGACCTCGAGCGGGAGCTAGCGGAGTCTCGGGAAGAGACAACTCGTCTGTTAAGGGAGATGGAGGCCCGGGATGCTGAGATTGCCGCCCTCGAGGTGACTGTGGCCATGCGGGGTGGCGATGAGGATTTATTTTGTTGTTTGACTTGTTCATTTTGACTAGCTTTTTGTATATACTGACTTTGTTTCGGGCAAAAGCCCCCAGTTTTGGGTTTTTGGATTTTATTTTGGGCGAGAGCCCTCATTTTGATGTACATGCTTCTTCTTTGAGCGCTTATAAAGAAAATGTTTAGAAATGATTCCCTAAAATGAAATGAAAAAAATAAAATGAGTAAATGTGCTTGTTTGGCGATAATGTCGAATTCCGTCTCGAAAAGCGAATCCGACCAGGATTAGGAAATCCAATATTATTGAAAATCGGCGTATTACTGAATCTATATCCTATAGGAATAGGAAGTTATAGCTGGACGTGAATTAGGAAAGATCCAAAGCTGGAAATCAGGACAAATGACCTGAGGAAGAGGCGGAGCAAGAGCCGTGACTCTTCGAAATGGCGCAGCTCATACTGCGTCCGTTCCCGGGTTAATCCGTCCTTGATTAAAATTGGGAAAGTGCGAATAGTATATATAGACATGTCGAGGATGTTATTACGCATATAATTCTTCCGTCTATCAATACGATTACACAAAAAAATCTCTCTAAAAAAACAAGCTTTCACAGTCATGGATGATTTTGAAAACCGTCTTAAGGAGTAGACCAATGAGTTCACTAATGTAGAGAAACACGATATGGGTGCTTTCAACTTAGGATCGATCTTGAGCCTAAAAATAGTGAAGGTTGTGAGGCCTTTTCTAGATGCTTGTCTTGAGTACTGGGACCCGAATTTGCTTGTTTTCACCTTTCCTAGAGGTGACATTTGTCCGTTTCCTGAAGAAATAGCTGCCATTGGGGGATGAGATCCTAAAGATGCGTCAGCTATACCCCTTAGCTCTCAAGAGGATAAGAATAAATTCAGGGACCTTCTTGGGTTGACCAAGGCTAAGGCATACCGTTATGTTACCTCGAAAGATGTTCGTATGGACGATTTTGTTAATTGATTCATAAATATGGGGGACCCTTCTATATCATATGCTGCGAGGCGCAGAGCCTTTGGATTTTGTCTTTTGCATTGCTATATCTTGCAAGGCCACGTTGATAAAGTGATGAGAGGGGACCCTCTTTTCTTGAATCTGGTAGAACAAATGGAGCTGCACAAGAGCCCAACATGCCTTTGTCTAGGAGAGATCATTCTTGACCTGAATAATAGAAAGGCGAATAAAGAATTTCCATATCTGGGCAGTTCCATCATCTTGCAAGTAAGAACTCTTTCTTTTTTCTTTCTTTCTTTCTCTGTTTCTTCTTTTTCTTTCGTCTTTTTGTTTGTTTTTTTTTGTTTGTTTTGTTTTGTTTTTGTCTTTTTCATTTTTGTTTTTGACTTGTTCTTTTTCCTTGTTGCAAATATGGCTGATGGAACGACTACGATTGATCGAGCCCCCAGTTAATGTGTCGGGATATCGTGCTCGATCAATTACTATGAGAACAAGGCTCTACATGGTGGACTTTTCCCGGATATGCAATTATTGGGAAAATAAGCTGAAGAGTGAAGCTGCTCCCTTGATTCGATGGATCGTGCCATGGTGGCATCTTAGGCCAGTTACTGGGGTATCATCTTTGGATTCTACTCAATCGGTTTGTTTCCCTGGCTTAGAATTTGTGGTATGTATATTTTCGGAAAGATTGTTGAGGCAAGTGGATCTTAAACAGAAAATTCCGAGGCTTGATACTGTTCCCCAAACTGCCTTGGCTCATACTATAGAGGCTTGTCTGGAATGGGCTGCTAGATGGGTTCAGAGGAATATGTGGTATGTACGTGTTCCAGCTGGCTCGTTATGGGTATCTCTCTCATACTTGCAATGGAGAAAGGCTAGTACTCTTGTGGGACGTGAGAAACTGAGAAAACATGAGCCTATAGACTATAAAATCCGCGAGACGACTAAAGAGAAAAAGAAGTATCTAACGGAAGGGGAAGAAGAAGTCGGATTCCTAGTTGTTCATCCAGCGAAGAAACCGAGAACTATTCCTGTCGTGAAGATGGTGATGGATATGAATGGTAAGGCTAGACCGCGAGAAAGACCGTTGGTGATTAAGTCTGAGATAGCGCAAGAGCGCCTTGGTCGTGGTCGAGACAAGAAGGGTGGCAAGGGTGACAAACACAAGGGGAAGATGGAAGAATAGCCTTAGTCATAAAATATTATTTAGCATTATTATTATTTTTTTGAGTTGTAATAAATGGCGGGGATTTTAGAATCCTAGCCTAGCTTTTATTCCAGCATTTTTATGTAGCGTATTATTACTATTAATAAAATAATGAATAAAAGATCAACTTTAATTAAGAAACTGATGGGATTTTCTTTTATTATTTTTGTCGAATTTCAAATGCAAATGCAAATGTCCTTCTATTTAAAATTAAAATAATGACGAGTTGAATCCCGTGAATGATTGCCTACATATTCATTAGAAAAAATGAAATCAAACCCTGCGGATACTTCAAAAATGTACAAGAATAATTGTTCGAAGCAAGAGGTTTTAATGAACTTAGAAATAGGTGGGATGAGCCTTGCTTACTCCAAAAGGAAGTACAATTCAATTTATTTGATGACATGAGGATTATCCAAATTTCAAAATGCAAGCGCATAGTGGCATTAAAATGGACTGGCCAGGGGCGGTTTTATTCTGTGTCACATGAGCGACACGTGGGTTGACGCGAGGCGCGTTTGGTTTTCTTGTTCGACCTATGCTAAGGGTAGTATCGTTTCAATTGGTCTAGGTTGGTAGGGTTAGCAAATTCGTTCCCATCTAGGTCTGTGATTCTAACTGCACCCCCTGAGAATATGGATTTGAATAAGAAATGCCTATCCCAGTTAGGTTTGAACTTTCATCGTGGATCAACAGGTAGGAGGGCTCTGACTGATTTGAGCACCAAGTCCCTTTCTTTGATGTTTATGGATTTAACCCGTTTGTTGAAGGTTCGTTTGATACGTGCTTGATATGTCTGTACATTATGTAAGGCACGTAATCTTCTCTCGTCCAAGAGGACAAGTTCATCATATCTATCTCTTTTCCAGTCAGTTTCCGGAATTTCACTCTCCAAAAGGATACATAGAGATGAGATTTCTAATTCTGCTGGTTGTACAACTTCCATCCCGTAAGTTAAGTACAAAGGGGTGACCCCATTGGGTGTCTTACCAGAAGTGCAATAGCCCCATAACGCAAAGGGTATTTTGCTTGGCCAATCGCGGTAATTGTCGATCATTTTCTTGAGGATCGTGATGACAGTCTTATTAGCTGCTTCTACCGCGCCATTAGTCTGAGTTTTGTAAGGCGAGGAATGGTAATGCTTGATTTTGTATTTGGCTAGCACTTGTTCAGTCTCAGCCTGGAAATGTGAGCCGTTATCATTGATGATTACATGTGGGCAACCATATCAGCAGAAACTATTGTTTTGTATAAACTTTGCCACGTTTTTAGCGGTGAGACTAGTGTAAGATGCTGCCTCGACCCATTTGGTGAAGTAATCGATAGCTACCAGAATGAAGTAGTGACCTTCTGTTCCAGCTGGGGTGATCTTTCCAATGATGTCGATTCCCCAAGCAGAAAATGGCCAAGGAGATGTCATGGTGTAAAGCATTGAAGGAGAAACGTGTCGCACAGTCCTGAAGATTTGGCAGTGTCTGACATTTAATACAATATGACTCCATTGTCGTCCAATAGTATCCTAGACGTTTGATTTTCTTTGCCATCAAGGGTCCACTCATGTGGGGACCGCATTTTCCATCGTGAACGTTTTCCATTACTTTTTGTGCCTGTGAAAGATTAAGGCAACACAAGACTACACCAAGAGGTGTTCTTTTGTATAGTTTTGCTTGCATGAGGAGGTATTGAGAGGCTAATAGGCGTATGGCGCGTTGTCCACTCTTTATATTTCTGGTGGGCATGTGAATTGAGTTTGAAGTTTAGACTGGCTTCGAAGCAGGGTTCCTCTTGGCTTTCTTCTTCATTTGTAAGTTGGTGCACATAGGCTGGTTCTGACCGTCGTTCGATGCATAAAGGCATTTCGATCATGTTGTCTGGCATGTTGATCAAGGATGAAAGTTTCGCAAGAGCGTCTGCAAAGTGATTTTCTTCTCGAGGTAGATGTAGATAAGTGACTTGATCAAAGAACTGGGTGACTTGATCTATCCTAGCCTGATAGGGTGCTAGGCTTTAACTTCAAATTTTCCACGATCCTGTGACTTGGTTGATGATCAAGGAGGAGTCTACATGAACTCGGAGATTCTTAATGCCTAAACTAACGGCTGCTTGTAGACCAATGGGGCAAGCTTCGTATTCTGCTGCGTTATTTGTCACCTCGAAGTCAAGTTTGACAAATAGTGGCGTATGCTCGGCTTCAAGAGAAATGAGCTATACTCCTACTCCAAATCCTCTTAAGTTGGATGCGCCATGGAAATAAAAGTCCTAGGAGTCCATACAAGTCTGTAGTATGTCTTTGTCTGGAAATGACCATATGTCTAATGGTTGGGCATCGTTGATGGGATTGTCTGTGAAAAATTCAGCAACGGCGCGTCCCTATATGACTTTCAGAGATACATATTTGAGATCGAACTCTGAGAGCATTAAGGTCCATCGTGCCAAACGTCCGTTGAGAATGGGTTTTTCGAAGAGGTATTTGACAGGGTCCATTTTAGAGTATACTTTGACAGAGTAGCTAAGCATGTAGACGCGTAGCTTCTTTTTTGCCCACACAAGAGCGAGGCAAGTCTTTTTGAGAGGTGTGTATTTAAACTCATATTCTAAGAGCTTCTTACTAAGGTAGGAGATATCCCTTTCTTCTTTTCCAACGACCTGTGCAAGCATAGCCCCCAAAGCCGTTTCTGTGACTGTGAGATATAAACCAAGAGGTTTATCTCTTTGGGGAGGCATTAACACTGGTGGTTTAGCCAATATCTCCTTAATCTTGTCAAATGCTTTTTGACAGTCATCATCTCATATGGTAGGATCTGTTTTCTTTAGATATTTGAAATTAGGTTCGCAGATCATAGTGAGTTTCGATATGAATCGGCTCACATATTGTACCTTGGCTAGGAATCCACTAACCTCTTTCTTTGTTTAAAGTTGCGGCATTTCGATTAAAGCTTTAATCTTGGATGGATCAATTTCTATTCCCCTCTGGTTGACGACATATCCCAGAAGTTTTCCTGATGTTACTCCGAATGCACACTTCTGAGGATTAGTCTCATGTTGTACTTGCGCAATCTGAGGAAGAGTTTGCGAAGGTTGTTGATGTGCCCCTTTCTGTCTTGGGGCTTGACTATCATATCATCTACATACACCTTTACTTCCTTATGGATCATGTCATGTAACAACGTAGTGGCGGTACGTTGATATGGAGATTCGACATTAATTAGCCCAAATGGCATAACTGTGTAGTAATATGTGCCTCACTGAGTGACGAAGGCTATCTTGTGCATATCGTCCTTGGCCATTTTGATCTGATTATACCCGGCATATCCATCCATGAAGGATAATAGCGTGTGATCTGCTGTGTTATCTACCAATATGTCGATATGTGGTAGAAGGAAGTCATCCTTGGGACTTTCTTTGTTTAAGTCTCTGAAATCAACACATACCCGGATTCGCCCATCCTTTTTGGGTACGGGGACTATGTTAGCCACCCAGTCAGAGTACTCGGAAACTTTGATAAATCCGGCTTTGAATTGCTTATCGACTTCTCCTTTGATCTTAAGAGCCCATTCAGTCCTCATTCGGCGGAGCTTCTACTTTACAGGTTTGAAATCTGGTTTGATTGGAATTCGATGTTTGCGATATCTGTATCGATCCCTGTCATGTCTTTGTAAGACCAAGCAAAAACGTCTTTGAACACGTGTAGGAGTTCGATAAAATTGGCCCTTTCGGTCGGTTTTAAGGTCGTCCATATCCTAAGTTCTCGGGGTTCTAGTTTGGTCGATCCCTACATTAATGGGTTCAGTATATTCTATGTAGGGAGGTAATTTGACTGAGTCTGGGTCAGGATCATCCTCATTGTCATCATAAATAGAATTGCATTCAGAAAAACACAAGGAGTAAGCAGAATCTGATTTATTCATATTAAATTTTGAAAATTCCTGAAACAAAGAAGCTATCTGTTCAGTAGTCAGTGGCGGTAAAGGAACAATTGCTGGGATATTCCCCAAGCTGCTGTTATTATTTAGGCTAGGATAAACAAAGGGATAGGGGGTGACGACATGAGTAGACTCTCTAGGAACTCTGCTTGACTCCGACTCCAACTCCGACTCCAACTCTGACTCCGAATCTGACTTCGACTCCAACTTCAACTCGAGTTCATTGTCTCATGGTTCTCCTTGGAACATCTCTCTCCTCTACCTTAGTGACCTTGAAGAGCTTCCCTTAGTTTTTGGTCCACTTGATTGATTTTCTCCATCCTTTTGGTTAACTTGAGCCAGCGTCATTGATCAACGCCGTAGGGTTGAAATGATCGTCTTGAAGTATGGTAATGATTTCATCTTGTGCGGCGCTGATGAATCGATCCTCTCCAAACAAGAGACTGACGACTTGTTCGTCTAAACAAGGTGTTTGACGGGTTTTGACGGTAGGAGCCGTTTCTGAAGGTATAAAATAGCAATAGTGGAAGACCTCGATTCCATCTATTTGTATTCCTCTATCGTGCCAAGGTTCGGGAAACCCGAGAAAGAATTATTGGCTCCCCTCCCTAATGAGGTATCCATTCAGAGTAGGCAGATAAGGTTGCATCTAGATTCCCTTACTTTTGCGATTTTGGACTTGAGTATGCATTTCCAGAGTTTTCTTCTTTGTAGGTTTGTACCCTAATCCTAATGGTATCATTCTAGAGTTTTGCTCTTTGTAAGGTGCAAAGGTACTTTTCCTGTTGGGGTTTAACGACATCCCTGGGAAGTATCCCTGGGATTTGAGGATGTGGTTGACCACCAAGTTAGAGTATGGATCGAAGTATAGAGGTGCCAACTCACTCTCTATGAGATTTGCGCTTTGAAATCCTCTAAGCTCATGTACTGGCTCTGTGACGACTTTGTTGTTGGACATCTTCTCTATTACGGCCTTGATTAGGTGACGAAGTTATCGTCGCTAGTTTACCATGTAAAGGAATCTTGATTTTCTGGTGTAGGGTGGATGTTACTGCTTTGGAAGCGTGAATCCAAGGTCTTCCCAGAAGTATATTAAAGGATGCTTCGATGTCCAGAATCTGAAAGTTGACCTTTCGCTCAATTGGCCCAGTAGCGATGGTGAGGTTACTAGCCCTACTACTTTACGTCGTGTTCCATCATATGCTCGAATAGCTTGGTTGGTAGGACCCCAATCTGATTCTTCGATGCCTAACTTACGCGCTGTTTTTAGTGGTATGACATTGACTGCAGAGCCATCATCTACCAAAGTCATTGGTATGTTCTTCTTTAGGCATCTTATTGTGATGTATAGGGCGAGATTGTGACTGGCACCGAAAGGTGGTAAATCCTCATCTGAGAAAGTAACAGGTTACTTAGCTTAACCGAGTCTTGGAGGACCAAGTTGACTTCGTCGTCAGGTGTAGAGTCGTGAGCTACATTTAGTTTTGCCAATGCTTGTAATAAAGCTTGGCGATGTGGAAATGAACTCGCTACTAACTGCCAGACTGAAAGATCACCCTTTGTCCTGTGCAGTTGTTTTAGTAGATAGCCAGTAGATGTGTCTTCGCCGTCATTTCGGGTGACGACGTTGGTATTAGTAACTGGACCATTAGTGGTAGGACCATTCTAGGAGATACCTTGATAGGGACGCCCTGATCGAGTAAGGTAGTCTATGTCTTGATCTTCACTAGCCCCGACTATGTCTTCACTGTGTGTGGTTTGATTAGGTTTTGTGAGGTATTCAGCCTCGTCGTCATCGGCCCATATCCCGTTGACGGTATTTAGTTCTCTTAGTCTAATGATTTCGGCTTGCAAAGCAATTATTCGTTCGACTAGATCATCACATGTGGTTATCACCTCTTGCATTGTAGACTCTTGAGATAGAATTGTAATTTTGGGTACGCTTTCTTGGAGCGTGGCGCCTGGAATGCGTAGAGATGCTATGATGGTTTCAAGTTCCGAAACTTGCCTACTCACACTCTTGGCCCATGCGATGAAGTCATCGATGGTAGGAGAAATGGTAGAATATCCTTCTAACATGTGAATCTCGTCTTTGATTGGGGAAATGAGGTGTGAAAAATCCAAGGTGGATTCTTCGTTTGTAATCATCAGAACTCCAAGAGGATTCTGAGTATTGTTAGGCTTACGCCCAGGAGGTATGTGTAGACGACCATCTTCAATCATATCTTGAAAGGCGTGCTTCAATTTGAAGCATTTATCTGTATCATGCCCTTTGCCCCTATGATATTTGCAGTAGGCTTTCTCATCCCAGAACCTAGTTTTCTTTTCTGGGTCGGGTGTAGGTCATATGGGTTGGACTTTGCCTTGTTGTGTCAACTTTTTCAAGGCATTGGAATACGTTTCACCGATGCTTGTGAACTGCCTTGGTATCCGCGACCTATCGTTTTGGACAAGACCCCTTTTCGGATGTCGTCTTCGATTCTTGTTCCTAGCACAGTTAAATCTTTAAAATATTTTTTGTTTTGGTACCTAAGATGGTTTGCGTAAATAGGTCTCAAATTGTCCACGAACATTTCAACAAGAGTGGCTTCGTCTGGACGTTCAACAAGCTGTGTGCTAGTCTTCCTCCACGTACTTAGGAAGTCGGTGAAACCTTCTTTCTCGTTTTGGGTAAGAACCTCGATTGCGGCATCATCCCATGTTGCAATTTTCTTGTGTTCTAGAGAATAGAACCACTGCTTAGGAATGGTGTTGAGAGATGAAGGAAAGATCGTTAGGAACATCTGGGTTTGATGCCTTTGATAGACATGTAATCCTTGAAAGCGCGAATATGATTAAAAGGGTTTTCGTGCCCCTTGAATTTTGGTATGTCAGTCATGTTGAAATTGGTTGGCAATTGGGCATTTACTGCTTCATATTTGCGAATGTTCTCCCTGTAGATGTCATCTCCCTTGAAGTAAATTAGTTGCTCCTCCAAGTATTGGAGTCGCTTTTCAGCTCCAGTAAGAACTGGTGGGGTATTGACTTCTGGTTGTCCGACAATGGGTGGAATTTTATCGTGTTCACCAGGGCCAGGAATCTCTGCAGGAGGCAGCCTAGTTTCTACGGCAACAATTCGGCCCTCAATGGCATTGAGGCGAGCATAAGCTTGGTCTTGACTTTTTTGGAGACAGATGAGCGCAACTAGGACCAGATCACTACCATTTTTCTCGGGTTGATGAACACTTGCCTGACTAGTTCCAGGCATCTTGGAAACTGAGTTAAGAGATCGAAGACGGATAAAAACACGATCGACCATAGTAGCACACTTACTCAAAAAGACTCGACTGGTGAAGTGGGAGTGTGCTACTGTGTTTAAGTCAGTTTTGAAAATGACTAGTTTTGAAATGTTTGTCTTAGACAACTGTAGTGTGGTTGTAGGAGTGTTGACTCGAAGTGGAGAAATGATTTTGACTAGACATTTAAACAGAGTTTTGAGTCATTTTGCGCTACTTTAGGCCACCTTGGAAAATGTTTTACTGTTTTGAAAAAGGATTTTGTTTTGAAAGGTTCGTCATGGTTTATTTACAAAACGGTGATCATGTAAGGGTTATACACATTTAAACATGCATTATAACGGTATGCTGATTGCATTTAAAATAGTTTTGGCTTAAAAGGTGGGATGCCATACCAAGCAATCAAACCCAGGGTCTGTGGAGAAGTCCGCGACAAACATGAGTAAGGTCGATTCCTAGTCCATTTCCTCGACTAGTAAAAGCTGTTGATACTAACATGAGTACCAGCCGTGGTATGACTGACGTCAATCGCTATCCATCCTTAGGCCCAGATAAGAATTTGGACCGTCCGGACAGGACAATTGGTCGAAATGGCTTGGGTTGAGCCTAGGAAGGCCGAATAAAACGGCCTAAAAAGGTCGTGTAATGAAAACCGATAACTGTCTCGTAAAAACTATTCCCTAACCCTGTTCAAGTCTTACTCTGGGTAACACGTAAGTATATTATCCCTAGTGGAATCACCAAAGTGTGGTGCACGACCTGGTTAGGGACCACGGGATGGAAACGAGGGACAAGCGTAGTGATACGCATTTGTGGAGTCGCCACCACTTTTATGGGAAATTGGAACCGTTCGAATACTTTATGTCATGTCAAGACACAAAGTAATGACATGAACACTAAGAACTCGTTACCCTTAGCGTTCTACGTCTAGAATGACTCTCGTGGATGCCAATGAACACAGATGTTCACTGAGATCTGGAGTAAGGGGTGAGGGTACGTATTTGGAAGTTCTTTAATCGAACACGTAATCTCGCCCGCCTCGATAGCGGCCTTTACTAATGATTAGAGATATCGTTTGTACTTGATATGTCATTGGTTATACGCATGCAATGCAACATCCACGATTCAATCCTAACATGTAAATTAGACTATGCCAGTGAACATGTAATTAGCATTTAATTATGTCGAAAGTGGAATTTAGGATTGATTACATATGAAAGAAAGGTAGAAAGTCATACAATACAACGATTAAATAATATTACAACTGATTACATGATCTATGTCGGAAATATACTCAAAACAAAGATTTGAAAGGAAATAAAAAGATTGGAAAATCTAAAAGACGGATTAACAATGATATTAGAGTTAATAGTCGATTAAATATATAATTAAAGCTACGTCGAAACGATAATAGAAGTTCAGAGACAGGAACAAACCCAGAACATGCACAGCAACAGGTGCCTCCTCTGGAAGAGACGCCACACGTTTTACGTCTGTTCTTTAGTTGGGTTCTGGCTGTGAATCCAGAATCGCAATCAGTTGATGTTCGTTGCTATTTACGATTAATTATCGATCTAAAACTCGAGTACATGTGATTTAACATGTTAAATAACGCTAAATTTGTATCAATAACGAATCTTAAAGATTTGATATAAACAAATGGTTTCTCTAAAATCCTATCTTTGATTCAGAGACGAAAACCCACTAATATTGAATTATTAGGGATTTAAACCAAGAACAAGGCGATTTATGAAAGATTAAATAAAAAAAGGATTAAAATAAGAATATCGCAAAAACCAGAGGAAGAAGAAGAGCAAGAGCAGGCATCCTCTAGAAGAGGCGCAATAGGTGCTGCGCCTTTTCGAAGAGGCTCAAATGCTTATGCGTTTCTTCTCATCGTCTTATGACAACTAAAAAGATTTAATGAAAATATTTTACTTTGAAATCGGTTTTGAACTTATTTGTTACATAGGTCTTACATGAATTACAAAATAAATACGATAAAATAAAAGACGGGATTAACACCCTCAGACTTACACGTTGACGAAACGAGATTAACTAAGTTGCGTTTTAGCGATAGCTCGACTCGAATGTATGCATAAAGGGCCCTTGTTAAAGGACTAAGATTGATTAAGTTGATTAATTGTGTAGTTGGTCAAATTGGTCGGTCAAATGCAAAACGTGACGGGTACCCAGACGGATCTGAGCTTACGTGGTCGATTGATCAAGCACGTAGATGTTGATAGCTTAGAGCAAGTTGTAGGATGGAAAGAGGGAGAAGAGAAGGGCGGACCACTCGCGTGCCTTAAAAGTGAGAACGAACCTTTCCTTTTATAGCCGAAAATGTGAAAGAGTTAGAACAACTCAAACTTTGAAAAGGAATAGGCTGGGGAAGAGGCGCAGCCGGACTGCGACCATTGGAAGAGGCGCAACACCTGCTGCGTCATTTTCCAGAGGTTTCCTACCTCGGTAGAAAGATTTCCACGCTTCTATTACGGAATTGTGGTTGATCTATAACTCCCTTTAAAAAGATATGAGATAATTTTATTAAAAAGATAGAATTTTGAAAATATAATAAAATAATCAGAGTATTTTAGAGTGTTCTGACTCGGAGTTTTACAGCGGTTTATAAAAAATGAAGCGGTTTTCGACCGGAACTCCAAATGAACTCTATTGACTGTCAAAACGACCGTACCGGCGCGCAGATGACGACCAGGGGGTAGATTCTAGTGTTTGAGCTATCACTTGACGATAAAATTACGAACTATCATCAATCGTTTTGCGTACCAAACATCCGGCCCAATCATCATTGGGTGGTTGGCGGAAGGTGTAGAAACGAGGTATCTACAATAATACCTCCTCTTCCTTTTAATTTCCGTCTTTTATTACCGTCTTTCTTTTATTTATCATTTATTTGTCGTTTTATGTTATTAAGTTTTTATTTGTTTGTTATTTTTATAACTAACTTGTGAGATCGATGTTGTATGTAGATGTTGTCGTCTTATTCGCTATAGTTCATCACTTTATGATAGTATTTCGTTATACAATCGTTGTTGTTCCTTTATTTAACATTATTAGATTAGTTAGTCTTTAAATTAGATACTTTGTTTTATAAGTCGTTTTTCTATTCATGGCATATGTTTCATGTCGAGTCTATTGTCATAAAAGGGTTATGGTTATTATTGAAGCGTAGTATAGTTGTTTTGATTACATGTCGTAGCAAATTTAATCCGTCTTAAGGTCACTCGATCGAGTATAGTCCATACTCGGTCGAGTCGTACTCTGTCTCGACCTAGATGACCCTAGCAAATTTAATCCGTCTTAAGGTCACTCGATCGAGTATAGAATGGATGTCACCTGTTAGGGTTTAAAATTTTATGATTGCTTTTCACATGACTCATTCCAAATAGTCATTCATTTGTTTAGTAGAGACCGTTATTGTAACGGGCGGGGTTGGGTGTTCTTTTAATGACATTAAATTAACTTCCTAACCCGTAACCTCACACGAACTTAAAATCTCAAAAACTTGGTTTCTAAATTCCATTAAAAATTTAGTGCCGACTCTTTTCAAAAGGCAAATTAAAAAATGTGTTTTATGAAATAAAAACCATTTTCGTGGATCGAATTCCCTCATCCACAATTTGGCGACTCCGCTAGGGATAGTGAATCATAAAAAGTAAATGAATGACTATTAGAAGTACTTGTCATATTTTTTTTTATGTTAATCATGCATAAAGCCATTCAGACCTTAGGATTTGGGTCATTTTCCCCTTAGGGTTCGTCCCGAGATAGAAAAATGACATCTGCTGTGTCTGATTTAAATATCAAGGTGATACGTGGAGGTTGGTAGCTATATACATGTCATTTTTCTACAAGCTATGACGAGTATATTGGTTCCCCGACAAAGCGATTTCATTGGCATGGACCTTTCTTAGAAGACCGACCGAGACTTAGAAGAGTCTATGTGACACCCTCAAATTTGCGGAAAGAAAAAAAATAATTTAACTAAATAAAATATGAGAATACATAACGAAGGTGTCATAAATAAAAAGGTTCATTTCAAAACGGAAATAATATTATACAAAAGAAATATACAAGACGGGAGACATATCTCCCGTATAAATACGGAAATAAAAGAGTGTATAATATATAATAAATCTAAGAACGCGAATTAGGTCCAAGGTAATACTCGCATCGCTAGCTCGTCAATGT